>JAKTXL010000156.1:0-28577 GCA_030582535.1 Insectozyma bohioensis | reverse complement strand
TTTTCTAGGTTGTTTATCAGTAATTCAATTGTTAATGTGGGTCATTATTTTTAAACGACTGCCATATATAGTTGAATTGACTACCCTATTGACCACAATAAAAAAAAAAAAAAAAAATCAAAATAACGATATATGTTATAGTTTTCAAAGCTTTCAAAAGAAACTTGATTTGTACTTTGCATGTTTCAGTTTTTGCCGTTTCTGAGCTGTGACCTAGACGCGTCTATAGGAGTTTAAATGATTGATTTTATTTACTTTTATTTACTTTATTTACTTTGATTTCAATGTTAAAGTTTAATACTTGATTTTGATGTTACATTTGATTTTAAAATAATGTTTCTGTCAAAATAGAGATTGATAGAAATGAAATTATAATAATAATTTTATATAATTACAACAATAGATGGTTCTGAAAATTTCAAGTTTTATTTATATTGTTGTGTGTAGTATAAATATTCGAATTATAAATTCTTTGTTCAATAAATAATTATTATTTTAAGAATAATTGAAAAAAAAAAATACCTTAAAAAAAAAGGAAGGAAGTAAAGTAAAGTAAAGTAAGGAATGAATGAAGGAAAGATAGTTGTGAAAATAATTTAACCAGCAACCTTAAATTTGTTAGATTCGTAATTATTATTTTTTTTTATTATTGTAACTTGTCGCATCCATCTTAATTAAGGGGAATTAGAGAGATAACACAAAACTGCAGATAACAAAAAAAAAAAAAAAAAAATAATAATAATATTAAACTCTTTTTCACATCCATAACCAAATACAACAACCAACTTTCCAAAAAGAGTTAATCAAACTTGCAACCAAAAAAAAAAAGGTATAATTGCTTTTCCAAAAATTAAGGATTTCAAAAAAAGCCAATGAAGTTATGAATTACATGACCTCATTATTATTACTATCAAGTTATAATTTTCTCCATTCCACCGTTACTACAATTTTAAATGATTCACAAGCTACCGATATTATAGGTCATGTTAATACAAATAATAATAATAATAATAATAATGAGAAGAATTATAATGATACATCGTTTCATAATTTATTTTTCACTGATTCTGATGATGGTGGTATTACTGATGATGAAGTTTTCCCTCATTTAGGTAGTGGTTATGAAGTAGATTGTGATTTTAAAGATGAAAATATTTATCATTTAGTTTCAAGTGATGATGATTTTGATGATAAATTTTTTAAACATTTTAATATAAAAAATAAAATTGATGAAATGGAAAACAATGGAAACGAAGAGGAAAGTAATGAAGAAGAAGAAGATGATGATGATCAAGATTTAAACATACAATATTCTACAATAATTGAATATATCACAACAACTGAAACTATAACTGTCACAACTTATAAAACAATCACTATTCCATATTTCATGTATACAACAGTAACTAATAAAGAATTAATAAAAGAAACTTTAAAACATATTTTAACAAGATCTCAATTACAAAATATTGATAATAATTATTATGAACCAGTTTGTACAGAAGTAGATGACATAGTTTATGAAACAACAATAATAAAGCCATCTTTATTAATCACAACATCATCATTCTCAACAGAAACTGCCGAGGAAAAACAACAAAAAGAACAAGAAGATTCAGATTCAGATACAGATTTAGATGATGATGATGAACAAGAAGAAGAAGAAGATAAAAAACCTAATCATGCAGCCATCTATCCATTTATAAAAAATACGATTGGTACGATTAAAAAAGATAATTTTGTTTCAAATGAATTAATAAATGATAATAAAAATGATTTTGTAACTAGTTTTCAATTTACAACAAAAGAAATTATAACAACAACAGTCATTAAACCGAGTCAACCAAGAACAACAATAAAAACAACAACAACAAGTGAATCATCATCATTAGAATCATTAACAACAACAACATTAAAAGAGAAACCTAAACTTATTCCAACTGGATTGGTTTCAATCTTACCAATTAAAGGTACAACTATTTTTACAGGATCTCCACCTTATGGATATACAATAATTCGATCAAAAAGACCACCAATAATGAGTAGAAAAAAGACAAAAATTCAATTGATTACAACTACAACATCAACTATACCTGCAACAACAAAATCAAAATTTACAAAATTAATAACAAATAATATTAAAAAGACAAAAACAATTGAAGAATTAAATTTATTGAAAAATAATAAACCAAATAATAATAAACCAAATAATAATAAATCAAATAATAAAAAAATTTCAACTCTTTTTTCAAATGATCAAAAATTATTACCTGATCATAATTCTTTTACTGGTGTTATATTACCTGAACATCCTTTTGTATTTAGGTCAATTTCAAATTATATTACTTTTTCTTCAATGAGTTTGATATTATTATTAAGTTTAATTTTAATTATGTAAATAATATATAATTAACATATATTTTGCAATTCTAAAACACTCTTGATTTTTGATGTATGGATCTTTTTTTGTAGATTTTTTTTCTCTCTCTTTTAAACGGGTTGTCAAAAAGTATCCCAGACGAATTTATTAAACTAACACACCATTATATAATTATCAAATAAATAAATAAATAAATAATAATAATGTCACTACTATCTTCATCAATCCAATTTCAATTATTTGATTTCACTCCAATACGAGATCCAAATTATCAATCATCAGAACCATTATATTCAGATTCTTCATTGAGTGCAATTAATGCAACAACATCATCATATTTAATAATTGCAATTAATAATTCAACATTAAAAATTATAAATCCTTCAAATTTAACAATATATGGACAATTTCAAGCTTATGATATAGATTATAGAATTACATTTATTGAACCATTACATAATTCAAATAATTTAATTATTACATTGGCAGAAAAACAAGGTTCACCACTGATTATAAAATTATGGGATTTAACAAAAATGTTAAATTTAGAAGGAATTGAAGAAAATGAATATAAATTTAAATTTCAAACTCAAGTAATTGTTAATTTAGGTGATAATTCTTATCCAATAAGTTGTTTTAAATTTAATTTTGATTTAACTTGTCTTGCTATAGGTTATACTTATGGTAAAGTTTTATTAATTCGTGGTGATTTATTAAGAGATAGAGGTGCAAAACAAAGAATTATTTATGAAAATAATAATGATCCAATAACAAATATTCAATTTAATGAAAATGAATCTATATTATATGTAACTACAACATCAAAAATTTTAACAATTTCAACAATTGGTAGAAATCAAGGTAAACCAACAAAAATTTTATCAAATAAAATTGGTGTTAATTTAAATTGTACAGATTTAACTCAAAATAATGATTTAATTGTTGGATTATCTGATTCAATTAAATTTTATAATCATTTAAATAAATTATCAACTATAAATTTTGAAATTTCAAAATCAAAAATTAAAAAATTTAAAAATTTTTTATTAATTATAAGTTCTCAATATGAAGATAATACTAGTAATCAAACAACAACACTGAAAAAAAATAAAAATTTAATTTCAAAAATTTTAATATTAGATTTAATTAATAAACATATATCATTTAATTTAACTATATCAAATAATTTAATAATTCATACATTTATAATGAATAATGATTTATATTTATTATCAAATGATGGTGTATTATATAAATTACATGAAAAACCAATTAATCAACAAATTGAATTAATTTTACAAAGAGAATTATTTACTGTTGCATTCAATTTAGCTAAACAACTGAAATTACCTTTAGATTCATTATTAAGAATTCAAAAATTACATGGTGATTATTTATATGATCAAGGAAAATTTGATTCATCAATTGATATATTTATAAAATGTCTTGAATTATTTGAAAAAAGAGATGAAGAAGAAGAAGAACTGGTAGAAGATGAAGAAGAAGATATTGAAGATTTTATAATGAATATTATTACAAAATTTAAAGAACCTACAAATATATCAAATTTAACAAAATTTTTAACAAAATTATATGAAAAATCAATTGCTAATATAGATCATATAACTTTATTACTTTGTTGTTTATGTAAATTAAAAAAAATTGATTTATTAGATAAATTTATTGATGAATTAGATTTATCAATTACTTTACAAGATTTAAATTTTCAATTAATTATTAATTTATTTAAAGAATGTGGATTTTATAATCAAGTTTTAAAATTATTATATAAATTAAATCAACCAAATTTAATTGTTGATATACAATTATATGATTTAAAAAAACCAAAATTAGCTTTAAATTATATGAAATCTTTAAAAATTGATGAATTATTATTAATATTAATTGATCATTCAAAAAAATTATTAGATTCTTGTCCTATTGAAACAACTGAATTATTAATTAATGTATTTACAGGAAAATATAAACCAAAAGAATCTGAAGAATTAATTAATGATAAAATTGAAGAAAAAGAGAAAACTATTGAATTAACAAATTATCAAGCATTTTTAAATTATTTAAATAATGAAGAAGAAGAAGAAGAAAAAGAACCAAAAGAAGAATCTTCATCTTCACCAACTTATTTACCACCAAAACCAAATTTAATTTATTCAAGTTTTACTAATCAACCAAATGAATTTGTTATATTTCTTGAAGCATGTATTGAAACATTTGATAAATTTCAAGGTAATGTAATGGATAAAAAAGAAATTATTTTAACATTATTAGAAATGTATTTATCATTAAATCAATCAACAAATAATGAAGAATGGTTAAATAAATCTAATAAATTAGTTGAAGAATATTCAAAATTATTAAATAATGATTCTTTATTATTATTAAGTCATATATATAATTTTAAATTAGGTGAAATTATAGCAAAAGAAAATTCAAATAATGAAGAAAATTTATTTTTAAGTTATCAAATTAATGAAGATATTGAAGGATGTTTTAAAATTTTAAAAAAATATGGTGATTTAAAACCTCAATTATATAAATTAATGTTAAAATTTATTATATCAAAAAAATCAATATTTGAACAAATTAATATAGATGATATTAAAATAATTTTAGATCAAATTAAATATTATAAATTAATGAATACAATGGAATTATTAAATTTATTAACAGAAAATAATGAAAATGAATTTATAACTTTAGGTATTATAAAAGATTATTTAATTGAATTTTTTGAACAACAAGAACAAGAAATTAATAATAATAATAAATTAATTGAAATGTATGAACAAGAATCAACAAAAAATTCATATAAATTATCAGAATTATCAAAACAATTTATTATACAAAATAATAAATGTTCATCATGTTTAAAAAAATTAGATTTTCCTGTAATACATTTTAAATGTAAACATTCATTTCATCAAAAATGTTTAAGTACAAATATAATAGTTAATACTAATAAAAATCAAGAACATGGAGTAGAAGAAGATGAAGATGATGATGCAACAGAAAGAAAATTAACATGTCCTTTATGTATACATGAATTTAATGATATAAAATTAATGAAGAAACAACAATTTCAAATTAGTTCAAAAGATAATTATGATATTTTTATAAATAAATTACATGATAATAATGATAAATTTAAATTTATAACTGATTATTTAGGTAAAGGAGTAATGGAAAATGAATCAATAATATTAAATGAGGATTAGAATATTATACGAAAAAAAGACAAAAAAGAAAATTTTTTAAGGTTTATTGTTTTGAAAAAAAAAAAAGAAAAAAAAAAAAAATATTACGCTACGGTTACGGTTACAGGTAAGTAAGGTACCACAACACAACAAACAACAAAGCAAAAAAAAATAAAAAGACGAGAACTTATTTTCGCAACACATTTCCACTTGATACAAATTTAAAACATCTAAGGGGGAACAAAATAAATTTTTGAAACAATTATTTGAGGTACAAGAAATTATATATAAAACATTGTATATCCCCCTATACAATGAATAATAAGATTATTAAAGAATAAAGTTCTAGTTGAGTTTTTGTTTTAGATTGTACAAAAACAGAGAACAAAAAGATGACAATATATATTATACATATACATATATATATATATTAAAATACGTAATCTAGTCTAGGCTTTTTAAAGTTTTTTTTGTATTTAATGAAAGTTAAATTTAATTTTTTATTATCCCTTTAAAGAAATATCAAAAAGTATATATATATATATGATATTAAATAATAGTCAAAATCATCTTTAGTTTTTTTTATTTCGTTTATTTTAATTTAATTTAATTTTTATAATTTTATTTTTTATTTAAATATGGATATTACATTTATAAAAGCAAAACATCAAAGATATAATCAAATGATTAAAGAAATGAGAATTGAAAATGGTAAAGAAATAATGAAAAAAGAAGAAATATTATTAAAAAGATCAAAAAGTTCAAATTCAAATTCAAATTCAAAGAATAGAAATAAAATTCCAGAAATTTTAAAAAAACGTGAATTACCTCCATTACCAATTCAAGATTTAAATATAAATTTAAATTTAATTATTCCACCAATTGAAGAAATTATAAAATCTTCAAAAGCTGAAGAATTTTTTGATATTGATACTACTAATACAACTACTTCAACACCTACATTATTAAATAATAATCCAATATTAGTACCAAGTAGTGATGAGCAAGATTTAAATGAAGAAGATGATTATGATGAATTTTTTTTTAATGATTATGATAATAATAATAATAAAAAAGATTCAAAATTTGAATATCAACAAAGTATAATTGAATTTTTAACATATTTAATTAATAAATATAAAGAATTTGATAATTGGTTAATTAAAAATTATAAATATTGGGAAAATAAATCAATATTAGTATTTAAAAATTTAATTGAAATAAATCAAATTTTAAGAAATTTAATTTTAAAAATTTTAAAAAATTTAAATAATAATAATAATAATCAACAATTAGAAGATAATGAATTAATTAATTTTAATATTTTTCAAATTGTTTATAATTCAAATATTGAAAATTTAAATTTAGGTTTATTAATTCAAGATAATTTATTAGATTTAAATGAATTTAAATTTAATTTATTAAGTTATTATTATAAATTAAATTATTTATTAGATCAAACATCTACAGAAAATTTTAAAACTGATTTAATTATACCTATTGAAATTTGGTTTAAATTATCAAATTTTTTAAAAAATATAAATGATAATTTAATTAAATTATATCCAAAACTGTTAAAATATCAAGATTTAAATATTTGTTTAATTAAATTAAATTTAATTACAAAAAAATTTTCAATAATTGAAGAAATTAGAAAACAAAATCAAATTAATGAATGGGGAGATTTAAATAAAATTAATAATTTAATTAAATTAAATTTTTTAGAATTTAAAAATATTTCTTCTTCAGAGGGAGGAATTCCAATTGAATTTAATAACCATCCTTTATCAAGTTCAAATGATATTAAATTAACAAATTTAAAAAATATAAATCCAAATAAAAAAATAAATCAAAATCAACAACCTTTATTAATGAAAATAAATGAACAACAACAACAACCAGAAAAGGAAGATAATAAAAAGAAAATAAGTAGAACAACTTCAATTAAACGATCATTATCAAAAATGGTTAAACGTAGTTTATCAACTAATGATAAAGATAAACAACAGGATTCAAATAAGAAATTAATAAAGAAGAAAGAAGAAGAAGAAGATGAAGAAGTTCCACCACCACGTCGTCAATCATTACAAGATCAATCACAATTGAAAAATTTAAAAATTTCAAATCCAATACCTTTAATTAATCCAATATCTGATCCAAAATTAATTCCTAATCCTAATTTAATACCAAAATCAAATACTATTAATTTAATACCAATTACAAAATTAGAAGAACCAGAAAAAGAAAAAGAACTAGAACCAAAAGTTGTTGTAGTATCACCACAACCACAACGACTGAGATCTTTAAAATTAAGTAGTTTTAATTTATTATCATCAAATAATAAAACAAATAATGAAGAAGATATTATTAATATTGAACCAAAACGTCTGAAATCTTTAAATAAATCAAGAAAATCACTGCATTCATCGAATAATTCAATAACAAATTTAAATCCTTATAAACCATTACCTCATGTACCTGATATTCCATATATATTACCAACAAAAGAAAGAAAATCAAGTGATTTATCAAGTAGTAAAAAGAAGAAAAAGAAAAAGAACAAGAATAATAAATCTGGTGGTGAAGAATTTAATAATGATAAAAAAGATATTGATAATTCTTCTTCAATTCAACATCAATTAAATTGTTTAATTCAATTTAGAAAAAAATTATTTGATATAGGACCAAATTTAATTGAATTTTTAAATATTCAATTAAATTATTGTAAATCATGGAAATATTTAATTGAAGAACAAGAACAATCTACTTCGGAAAATTCAATTTATATAAAATCTATTTATCAATCATTTTATGAAAAATTAGAAAATCAAATTGAATTTACAAAATCAACAATAATTTTACATATAGCAGATAGATTAATTATACCAATTGATGAATGTTTAAAAATTTTTCAAAATGGTAAAGGTGATCAATATCATTTAAATAAATTTATGGAATTAATTGTTTTACAATATAATAAATTATATTGTAATTGGTTAGAAGGTATAATTGGTTTACAAAGTATTAAAGAATATGAAAATTTAATTAAACAATTAAATAAATCTGGTATTTCCAATAATAATAGTAATACTAATACTAATGATGATATAATTCAATATTATAATCAATTGACTAAATTGAAAAGTTTAGTATTATAAATATATATATATAGAGAGAGTGAGAGAGAGTGTGTGTATATTATATTACAATATAAAAGTAAATGTCTTGTGATGATTATAGAGTGTTATTGTTACCATTACATAATTTCTTATATAATACTCTAATTTAAATTTTTTTTGTTGTTGTCGTTTAACATTGAAAAAAAAAGGGGGTGTTATATAACAACCAACCAGTGTTGATGTATGAATATGTAACAATTTATCAATTGACAACAACAACAACAACAACAATTAATAAACAAAACACATAAGTAAGTAAGTCATCATAATCATGTGTTAATATAAATATATATATATATTGAATTGTTGATCAATAGTAATTATCATCATCATATCATTGACATAGCATAGACTTACCTCTACTTTACTCTACCCCCTTTCTATTAAAAAATCAAGAGATTAGACAACACACACATTTACATATATATAATTGTAGAGCAAATTAACAAAGGACAATTAAACTAACTAACAATTAACAACCATGAAAAAAGCAATTTCAAGAAAAACTACCAAACTACCAATCTAGAACAGATAGTAATAATAATATAGATAATTTTGAATTGAACAGCACATTGAAAGGATGATGGCAAATCAAATCAAATTAAATCAAAGTCAATATTTTGTATGGTTGTCTGATTTAAAAGAGACAGCAAAAAAAAAGAAAAAAAATTTAAAAAAAATAAAGCAAATCAATTTGACGATAGATATCTGTAATTAAATATATTACATTGGTAGGACAAGAAGGTAGAAAGTAGAAGGGTCTGGGCTATTGATCGTAGTAGAAATTAGGGGGGTGTCTAGGGGTCTTACTACTCTAACACTTATACAACACAACTCTCCTATTTGTTATATATATTAGTCAATAGAGTAATATATATTATGTAGTATTATATTATATTAATAACCTCTTCTGATATTTAATATTTATAACTCAGAAGAGTAATTAATTGTTTTTTTCTGGTTATCTCTATTTCTACAGTTAAAAAAATTTCATAAGGTTTTTTCAATTTCAATTTTCCCTTGATTTGACAAAACAGAAAGAAAATAAAAAATATTAAATAATTTAAAATAGAAAAAAAAATTTTTTTTTTTTTTACCAAATTCATTTTCATTTTTTGTTTTGTTGCCACAATTTAATTCAACTTAAATAACTTATATTTAAATAATTATTCTGTTAATCAATTGAATCATATCATCTTCAAATATCAATCATGTCATCTTCAATTCCTTCTCACGAACAAGAACTTCATTCAACTGTTCCTCCAACCACTACTACCGGTACCACTCCAATTACTACCACCACCACTACTTCAACTTCAGATTGTAGTGTTTGTAGTTTATTAACTTGGAAAGATCCAATTAAAACTGGTAAAATATTTGGTAGTATTGTTTTAACTTTAATTGTTTTTAAAACTGTTAATTTATTTAATGTATTTTTTCATTTAGCTTATATTGGTTTATTAATTTCTGCTGCTGCTGAATATGGTAGTAAATTAATTACTGGTAAAGGTATTATTACTAAATATACTCCAGGTAAATCTTATGCTAAAAAAATTAATGAAGAATTTTTACCAATTTTTTCTGAATTTAATTTACATTTTGAATCAATTATTAATAAAATTCTTTATTCTCATGATATTGAAACTACTTTAAAAGCTGCTGGAATTTCTTATTTATTATTTAAATTAACTTCATGGTTTTCATTTTTTACTTTAATTAGTATTGCTGTTGTATTCTTTTTCACTTTTCCATTTATTTATACTACTTATAAAAAAGAAATTGATGCTGCAATTACTGATTTAACTAAAATTATTAAATCAAAAACTTCAGAATTTACTGAAAAAGCTCATAAAGCTGCTGGTCCTCATATTGAAACTTTTATTAAAAAAACTGGTCCTGTTGGTCAATTTATTCAATCTAAATTTCCTGTTAGAACTGCTGGTTCAACTGTTGGTGATTCAAAAGCTACTTCTTATGGTACTGATGCTGATAAATCTTTTACTACTACTAATGAAATTCCAACTGCTCATTCAACTGGTGCTTCAACATTTCCAAATGTTCCAACTTCTGGTTTACATCCATCAACTGTTGAAGATGTTATTCATGATACTCATGAAAAAGTTGATGAATTTGCTGATACAAATCCAAATCCAACTTTACATTAAAATGAAATAAAATAAAATGAAAGTTGAAAGTTGAATCTTGAATCTTGTCTATTCTATCTATTATTATCTATTCGAGTGTTGTTAATTATTATTGTTAATCATTACTTAATTGATTCTTTTTTATTATTATAATTATTATTAATTGAACTTTATTAGTTTTTACTTTGTATTTTGTTTTTGCTTTATTTATTTATGTTTTTTTTTTATTCATTAATTAATATCAAATTCATTCAAAGTTTTTTTTTTATTAAATTTTTAAATTTTTGGGGTTCTAATTTATTCAAAATATAACTTTTTTTTAATTTATTATTATTATTTTATTTTATTTTATTTTATTTTATCTTTCTTTAAAAAAATATTCAAAGCTTCTTTTATATATATATATATTTGGATATATTCCTAATTAGTTTTATATATTATGATAATTATATATATATATAAAATATTCTATATTTTACTCACAATCTTCAGGATTTGGTAATCTTTTATAACAAGCAATCCATTTAGATCCATTATTTCTAGTTACTTTTTGACCTTCTTCAGTTGAATTATACATAATTTCAACACATTTATCTTGCTTTTCCCAATCTTTTGATAATCTTTCAAATAAAGGATGAGAATCCAAATGTTTAACCATCCAATCATGTAAATCTTCAACATCAGTTATAGTATAAATAATTCCACCTTCTTTTAAAACATAAGCATATTCACTTAATAAAGTATTTGTTATAATTCTTGCTTTATGTTTTCTTTGTTTAAAATGAGGATCAGGGAAACAAAAAAACATTTTTGATAATTGAGATTTTTTAAAAAAATTTGATAAAAATTTCATTGAATTACCTCTTAAAATTGATATATTATCATATTTATATTCTTTGGTACTATTATTATTTCTTAAAGCTAATATTCTATCTTCAACATATTGACTTACTTGAACTCTAATTTCCATACCTAAAATTAATTGATTTGGAAATTCTGGACCTAAACGAATCATTAATCCACCATAACCACATCCAATATCTGCAATTTCAACTTTTTTATCTTTGCAATCTGGATATAATTTTTCCCATTCCATTGTTGATGGATTTAATGGATATTCTAAACTATGATCACTAAATGGATTTGAATGTGCTCGTTGACGATAAAATCGTTTACGTGGTAATGCTATAGTTTCATTATTATTATTATTATTATCTTTAGTATTATTATCTAGTTCTTCTGATTCAATTGGTTCGATTGATTCTTCTTTATTATTATTATCTATTGATTCATCATCTCCATTATTATTATTAGTATTAAATTTGACTTGTTTTCGTGATTGTTCTTTTTGATCTCTATATATTTTTCTTTTGGTTACTATTGAACTTGAACTTGAACTTGGTTTATCGTCTATTTTAGTTGGTGGTTGTGAATCTGACATGATAATGATATTGATAATTGTTTATTATTATTATGATGAGATGAAATTTTTTTTTTTTTTTTCATACTCTAAATTTTTTTCAATAGTAAGACAGAGAGAAGACTGAAAAAAAAAACTATTTGCAACTATAATACAATATAATATAATATAATATAATTCTTGGAGAACGAAACATGTTTTATTTCCAAACTATATACAAAAAAACATATAAACTCTCCCCAAAAGCCTTAAAAAAAAAAAAAATTCAAATTTCAAATTTCAATCGTAGTTTTAATTTTAATTTTAATTTAATTATCTATCTATCTATTTTTATTTTTCTTCTTCTTCTTTTTTTGGTTCCATATCTTTTTTTCTACTTTCCATAGTTAAATATAACATTTGTGAAGGAGTTTGTAAAGTTTGTACTAAACCAGCACCACTTAACATAGTTAATAAACCTAATAATTGACCTTGTAATAAATCTTTTGAAGGTAAATCTTTATATTTATTAATTTCATCAATATTCATAATTTGATTATCAATTTTTGCACCTATAATAAATAATTTTTCATGAGCTAATTTTAAACATTTTAAAATTGATAAAATTGTTGAAGGTTTTGATTCTTTTATAGCAATTAATGCTGTTGGACCATTTAATAAAGGTAATAAAGGATGATCAATATTTTTATTTTTTATACTATTACCTTTTGTTGCAGGATCTTTTTCATGACTTGATTTTAAATAAGTTTTAAATAATGAATTATTTAAAAAATGTAATATACCACCATTTTTTTTAATTTCTTCTCTAAATTTATCATTATCTGGCTTATTTAAATTATTATGATGTAAAAATAATAATATATCATTATTTTCATTTAAATCTTTATAATGATCCATTAAATAAGTTTTTCTTGAAAATAATGGTTTTTCAGTATCTCTTTTTAAAAATTCTTCATGTTCTTTTGTTGTTGGAATAAAATCATCATATTTTAAAATTGAAAATGTTGAAAAAAAACATAATTGTTTATTTATTGTTGATGATGTTGATGTTTTTATTATATTATTTATTGAATATTTTGGTACAATCATATTGTAGTTATCCCTTTGATTTTAACTATGGACAGGATTTTTAACTATGGACAGAAAATGAAAATTTGAAAATTTTTTTTTTTTTCTTTTTCTTTTTCAATCTTTTATTATTTGTTGATATTGCGAGTATCTACACTACCCAATATTTTATATGGAGATATTAGAATTAAGATACCAATCAAATTATAACGTATAATTAAGAACCAAATGACATATATTAATCTTACCAAATTGATTATAAACTCTCTATTATAACTGAATACTGAAAAAAAAATCATTATTTTTAGAAAAAAATAGGATAGTTAATTCAGATTTGGTATTAATTCTTCATTGATTAACCAAAAAGACTCTTTAGATACAATTAAACATAATATATATATATAAGATATTAGACTATAGATCGTAGTAATGTTTTTAGATGGATATAGAAAGTTAAGGGATTGGGTTTTATTTTATTATGGGAGGCCCCCAACTGCAAAAAAAATAGACGAGTTTTTGGTTATGTGCGAATATCTTACTTATATATTGAACCCCCTAAACTCAACTCAACTCTATCAAATGGTATCAAAGTAACAACAATTTTTGCATCCATGTTTATAAATTGTAGAAGGAATATAATATAATATGGCCCTATTTATGAAGTTCTTTCAATTACGTATTCGTCAATATTTCGTTGTCATTATAGCAATATTGTTCAATAAAAGTTTAAAAACACACAAAAGTTTTTAACTTCGTAGACGATATAAACTCACAAGAACAAGAAAACAATTGAAAAAAAAAAAAATAAGTATAGAAACCCACAACCAAAAACCCTAGATTAAAACTTACAATATAATAATTATAATAATGTTGATAATAATAGAGTAAACCAATTATTTAAAGATTGTTATTAATATACAAGAGATTAATGCAAAATGTACAAGTTAAAAAAAATAAAAAATTGTTTTTGGGTCTGCCTTAATCACCGAAACCAATTTTGCATTTTAAAGTTGAAATGTGAATAAATGACATTCATTTCTATACTTCTTGTTCTTGTTCTTGTTCTTGTTCTTGTTCTTGTTCTTGTTCTTGTTCTTGTTCTTGTTCTTGTTCTTGTTCTTGTTCTTGTTCTTGTTCTTGTTCTGCTTCTACTTTATAACATTCTCTATATTTTTAATTTTCATAATTTTGTTATTATTATTATTATTAATTTACAAAATTCTCTAATAAAACATCAATTCTAATCTCCATCTTCAAATTACTAATGGTTATTTTTATATATCTACAATGATATAAATATAAGCTTGTTTGAATCCAAAATGGTTTGTCAAAAAACAAAATCTTTTTTTTCAGCAGTTAAACATACAAAATTTGTTATACACTTTTCATAATTTTAAACGATAATCATCTTTTATTGTTATTATATTTATTATATTTATTATATTTATCAATAGTTCGTTAGTTGTTTTGATATGTATAAATCGATTAAAAAAAAAATGTGAAAAATTCTAAATAAATAATAGGTGATTACATAATTCTGATATAAAAAGTTACATAATCATAACTAACTAACAAATCAATTTTTTTTTTTTTTTTTTTTTTTTTTTTTTTTTTTTTTTTTTTTCCCATCAAAATTTTTAATTTTTTTTTTTTTTTTTTAATTTTCTTCATAATTTTCATTTTCAAACAAAATCAAGCAATTCTTTTAAAGGAAACTTTGAACCAACGAATTCAATTCCTCCTCATCTGAATAGTTTTAATTGGGTTCTTATCAGAAATGGATTCAAATTTGATTTTAGAATGTTTTGCTGGGACATTACAAAATGATCCAAATTTAAGACACCAAGCCGAAAATAAATTGAAAGAATTATCAATTACAACTGGTTTCTTGGGTGCAAGTTTAGATATAATAGAAAATGTCAATACTCCTTTACATGCTAAAAAAGCTTCAGCTGTTTATTTTAAAAATAGAATTATTCGATTTTGGAATACAAAAGATCATGAATTTAAAATTAATGATGATGAAAAAAAAATTATTAAAGATCGTATTATTCCTGTATTAATTGTAAGTGATTATAATATTAAACAACAATTAATTCCTGTTTTAAGATTATTAGTTGCAATTGAATTTGATAAATGGGATGGATTATTAGAACAAACTGGTCAATTATTACAAAATAATCAAGAAGAAAAATTATATACTGGTATGTTATGTTTTGCTGAAATTACAAGAAAATTTAAATGGACTGATAATCAAAGTAGAAAAGAAAAATTATATCCAATTATAGATCAAGCATTTCCTTATTTATTAAATGTTGGTCAAACTATTATACAAGAAGAAATTAATGAAATTAGAGCTGAAATTTTAAAATTAATTTTAAAATGTTATAAATTTGTAACTTATTATGATTTACCTGAACCTTTAAGAAAAAAAGAACAAATTTTAAATTGGAGTAAATTTCATTCATCAATTATAGATTTAAAACCTCCTTCTTATATTTTAAATTCTTCATTAAGTGAACAAGAAAAATCTTTTTTACAAATTTCAAAATGTTATAAATGGGCTATAGCAAATATTTTTAGATTATTTGCTCGTTATTCATCAAATGCAAATAATTTAACTAAAAAAATGAATTATAATGAATTTCATGATTTATTTTTACAAGAATTTATTCCACATTTTATTTCACAATATTTATCAATTATTGAAGAATATTGTCAAAATAAAAGATGGTTAAGTATTACATCATTATATCAAATTTTAGAATTTTTAAGTCATTGTTTATTAGAAAAATCTACTTGGTTATTAATTAAACCATATTTTGAAACTTTAATATCACATTTTATATATCCAATTATAACACCAAATGATCAAATGTTGGAAATTTATGATGAAGATCCTCAAGAATATATTAATTTATGTTTTGATCAAAGTGAAGATACTTTACAAGGTGCTGCATTAGAATTTATTATAAGTGCATTATATAAAAGACCAAAAGCAACTTTACAACCAATTACAAATTTTATTCATAAACAATTATCATTATTAAATGAAGAACAAGGTAATGGAGAAGAAACTTTAGAATTGGCAAAAAAGAAAGAAGGTGCATTAAGAATTTTAGGTAATATTAGTGGTTTTTTACCAAAAGATTCACCAATTGAACCAACTTTATCATTTTTAGTTATACCAAATTTAAATTCAAAATTTGAATTTTTACAAGCAAGAACAATTGAAGTTATAAGTGAATTTTCTGATAGAAATTTTAATCAAGAAACTTTATCAATATTAATTCATGGTATATTAAAAAATTTTGATAATAATAATAATATAAGTTTACCTGTTCAATTTGAAAGTGCATTAGCTATACAAGCATTTATACAAATTGAAGAATTTAAAAATGTTTTATCAAATATAGTATTACAAACAATGTCAAAATTATTAGAATTATCAAATGAAATTGATAATGATGCTATATCAGCAGTTATGCAAGAATGTGTTGAAAATTTTAGTGAACAATTACAACCATTTGGAGTTGATTTAATGAGTAAATTAGTTCAACAATTTATGAAATTAGCTATGGAAATTAATGAAGCATCACAAGTTGAAATTGATGATTTTGATGGAAATTTTGAAGATCAAGGTGATAAATCAATGGCAGCAATAGGATTTTTAAATACAATGATTACAGTATTATTATCATTTGAAAATTCACAAGAAATTTGTATTAAATTAGAAGAAATTTTTTCACAAGTTATAAAATATGTATTTATTAATCAATTGGATGAATTTTTTGCAGAAATTGGTGAATTAATGGAAAATTCAACATTTTTATTAAGAAATATAACACCTATAATGTGGGATAATTTTAATTTATTATATAATTCATTTGAAAATGGTACAGCAACAATGTATCTTGAAGAATTATTACCATGTTTACAAAATTTTTTAATTTATGGTAATGAACCAACAAATGAACAAATTGAATTATTTTTTAAAATTTTTCAAATTATAACTGAAGGTACAAGTGAAGATGTTGGATATAATGATTTAATATCATCATATGAATATGCACAAACATTTATATTAAGTTTAAAAGAAAAATCAATACCATTTATACCAAATATAATTGAAGTTGTATTACAAAATTATTCAATTAATGATAAAAAAGTAATTACAAATAATTATGTTATAAATAATAATAATGTAATAGTTGCATCATTAATTTATGATTCAAGAAATATTTTACAAATTTTAGAACAAACAAATATGATTTTACCATTTTTAACAAAATGGTTTAATATTATACCACATTTAGAAAGAGTTTATGATTTAAAATTATCAGCACATTCTATACTAAATTTATTAATATTAGATTTAGATGAAAATACACAACAACAATTATTTAAAAATTTAATTTTATTATTAAAAAAATTACCTGGAGCAATGGAAAAATTGGAACAAAAAAGGAAAAATTTTAATGAATTACCAAAAAATAATGAATGGGAAAATGAAGAAGAAGATGAAGAAGGAGAAGGAGAAGGACAAGAACAACAATCAATAATACCATCAACATTTTCAAATAAAGAACAAGAAGAAGAATGGGAAGATGAAGAAAATGAAGATGAAGCAACAAAACAATATTTATCATTTTTAAATTCAGAAGATGAAAAATTAAAAAATAGTGGATTTTATGATTCTGAAGATATTGTTTATGAAGATCCTTTAATTACAACACCATTAGATAATTTAAATATTTTTGAAAATTTTAAAATTTTTATAAATGATTTACAAATTAATAATATAAATAAATCAAATTTATTATTAAATAATTTAAATGATGATGAAAAAAATTTAATTATTGATATAATGAATATAACTACATAGAAAGAAAGAAAAGAAAGAAAAGAAAGAAAGAATTCCAAAAACATTTTATATAGACTTCACAAATAATATATATAATAATATATTAAACAAAAAAAAATATCTAAATTCTATTTATTTAGCTAATAATTCCTTTAATTTACCTTGATGATATAATTCTTGTAAATCAGAATCACCACCGATATGTTGACCATTAATGAAAATATTAGGAACAGTACGTTGACCAGTCAATTCAAATAAACCTTGTTGAATAGAAGTTCCATTATCAATAGAATTTAATTCAATTATTTTTGTTTCTTGATTTAATGATTTAAATGTATTTTTAGTTGAAGTACAATAAGGACAATAAGTTTTTGAATATATTACAATTTTTGAAGATTGAATAGTTGATTCTATTTCTTTTTTTAATTCTGGTGAAATTGGTTCTGTTTGAAACCATGAACTTATCCATGTAAACATGATTGATGAATGATTATTTGAATATCAAGTTATAAATTTAAAATCTGGGAAGCAAAAAAAAAAAAAAAAAATTTTGAGATTTTAAGATTTGATAATATGATAAATGTGGTTGTTGTCTCAAATTAGTGTGGATTGTTTTTTGCGACATTTAGAAAATGACACTCGATTATATATATATCTACATAATATAATTGCAACCAAAGAATTAAAATAAAATATATTAAAAAGAAAGATCTATACGAAGAATTGAAAAAGAATGAATATAAAATGAATATAAAATGAATATAAAATGAATTTTTTTTTTAATTTAATAAATTATCAAAATTATAAATATCACTAATTTCATTTTTATTAATTATATCAATTGCAATATTACAATTTAATAAAATATAATTTGATATTTTTTCTTGTTTTTTTAAATATTTAATTAATTTATTATTATCAATTAAATTAGAAGATAATTTTTCAATTTGTTGTAAATTATTATTATTATTATTATTATTAAATTTAATTTCTTCTTCTTCTTCTTCTTCTTCTTGTTTATGTTCTTCAATTTTATAAATTTCTCCATCTTCATTAATTTCAAATTTTGAACTTATCAAAACATTTTTTTTAATTTCTTCTTTTATATATTTTTCATCATCTAATAATTCAATTTCTTTATATAATAAATCCAGATATTTAGTAGTTATACAATTTGAATTTTGATGATTTAAAGAAGGTATTTTTAAATTTAAAGAAATTTTTGATTGATGATTATCATTATTATTATTATTATTATTATTATTATCTCCTTCTTTTTTTAAATTATTAATTAATTTTAAAATTTTTTTATTTATAAATTTAATATTTTTAGTAAAAATATTATGTTTGATTAATTGATTTGAATAAAACCAACTAATTTTAAAAAATTTTTCATCTTGATAATAAATCATATGTTGATCTTGTGTAGATATAGCTATTGAATTATATTTATTAGATGGTATTATTTGAATCATTTCTTGAATTAATTTTTGTTGTTTTAAACCTTCATTTGGTCCTATTAAAATTAAATCAATTTTAAAATTTGGATAATATTTTGGTATTAAATTATTAATTGAAATTGATAAAACATCTAATGGATTTGAATTAATATACCAACAATCTTTATCTAATGAATCTTGTCCATATTGATTATTTTGTATAGGATTATTAAATTTAAATTCTTCTTCTTTAAATCTTTTTGTTATTACATTTTTAGCTCCTTTAATAGATATATTTCTTAATTTTTTATAATAAATTTGATGAACAGGTAATAAATGTCCATATTCTCCTCCATCTATTATAGTTTCATTTGATGGTAAAGGTAAATTTAATTCTAAATTATTTTGATATAATGGTGATATTAATATAACATTATGACCATTTTCTTTTAAATATGTATATAATAATCTTGTATTTTTAGAAACCCAATTATCTGTTGATGTAAGTAGTATATTTAATGAATATATTGATGATATTAGGAATGATAATATAAATAATAATCTCATCTTATCTTATTTATTTTAAAAGGGTATTATGACGATGATCCACTATATGAAGTAAAAGAACTTGTAGGAAAGAAAAGAAATTAAAACAAGAGAAGAGAAAGGGTTATATATATATATATATATATATAACATGGTTTAAAGCCTCACATGAATACATCTAATTGACATATTTTAGATTAATTTGTCTAAATATAAAATTAAATACAAGAAATAGAAATTTAAAAAAAAAAAAAATTAATTTGAAACGTGGGTTGAATTCTTTATTGTTTTTAGTATTCTTATTCTTATTATTATTCTTATTCTTATTCTTCTTTGGTTTATTATTATGTAAAATCTATTATATAATTTTTTTTTGTTTGTTTATTGTATGTATGTATGTATGTATGTATGTATTTGTAATAGTTTCGAGATTTTCATTTTTATAGGGGACCCACGTTGCAACAATTTAACTTTTTTAGTTTATTTTTAGTTCTTTAATTTTCTTTGTCTTTTTTCTTTTCCGTACTTATTTTTCTGGATTTCTTTTTGTTTTTAGTTTTAGTTTTAGTTTTCATTTAGATTCTTTTTAGTTAGTTAAAGAGAGATTTCTTGTTTATTTATTTATTTATCTACTACATTATTACATAGATATGATATTAATATCTATATCTATTAATAAAAACTATAAACAAAAACATTTGAAGATTTAAATGTCAAGAAATTTTCATATACGACACTTTTGGAACTACATCCATGCATACATACACAACTTTAAATTAATTTAAATTGCACACGACAAAAATTTTAAAATCTTTTTCTTTTTTCGCCTTTTCTTTTTGCAACAGTTTATACTTGAAAAATCACACAAAATCAAAATCAAAATCAAAATCAAAGTTATAAAGTATGATTTTATTAATTTTACCTTCCCATTAATATTAATTAAAATTATTAATTAATAAACCCTATAAGTTAATTAGGAGGTCATAAACTTTATAATATTATATATTATACATTATACATTATTATTTTAACTCCCTAAAAATTATTTCATCAATTTTTTTTTTGAAACCTAATTTATTAATTAATTAATGAAGTTAAGTTCCTTAATATTTCATCATTTTCAAACAAAGTTCTAAATCTAACCTATTCCGTAGTTATCTCTCTAAGGGCTTTTAATTTAAAGATTATTTTATTGTAATATAAGATTCGGGTATCGGATAAGTGAATGACACATTAAATAGATAAAATTGACACGCAATAAACAAATTTGAAAATTTGACATTGAATAAAATTGACACGCAATAAACAAAAATGACATTGAATGAAAAAATACGACATTGGATTTTTGAAACAAATTTATTTTTTTTATTGACAAAAAAATCTCTCATTTTTTTTTAATCATTCAAAATATTATTGTATAAATAAACAAACAAATAAACAACCCACACACACACACACACACACACACACACAACTTTTTACTCTCTCATTTCCAGTCTACTTTTTTTTTTGACAACATCCAATCAACAGAACATCCCAATCCCCAATCAACTTCAATTATATCTACAAACCACAAGTAATCAACCAAACAAATCAACTTCATTACGACAAGATTGAAATCATCTATCTACACCTACTTTATTTTGAAGAGAAGAGAAAAATCCACCCCCCCCTTTGTATATTAGAAATTCTTGAAAACATCAGAAGTCCCCTTTTTTTATTTTTCTTTTGTTTTATTATAATTATTATCAATCATATTGTATCATTATTTATTACCCCCAATTGAATCATTTTTTAGATCATTTTGTTGATTTTAAAACATTTCTAAAACGGTTTGAAATTCTTTATCATTAAAAAATAAATTATTGTTATTCAAATAATTTGATAATACAGTTCATATTTTTTTGACAAACCTTTATCTGAAAAAAAAAAAAATCTTGGAAAAAAAAAAATAACAAAGAGAGAGGTCCAAATAAAAAACCTTTGTTGATATATATTATAGATATTACAATTCTCCTTCCCAATTAGATTGTATTAAACATTGTATAAATAGATATCATTAAATTTTTCATTTTACATATATACATACATATATATATATTTACATAAAAGAAAATAAAATTTTTTATATATCATGGATAGTGGAGGTGTACAACAAATTATATCTGCATTGGCAATAGTTTATGAACCAAAATCAACTAATCAACAAAGAAGAGAAGCACAAGAATTTTTAGAAGTTATAAAATCAAATCAAGAATCTCCTTATTGGGGTTATCAATTAGCTTTACCTGAAAATAATGGTGATAATTATATTGTTCGACATTTTGGTTTATCATTATTACAATCTTCAATAAGATATAATTTTCATACTTTTGATTCAACTAAAACTTCTGCTGTAAGAAATTGGATTATAGATTTATCAAATAAAATTAAATCAACTGATCCTCATTATATAAAAGAAAAAATTGCATTATTATGGGTAGCTATAGCGAAAAGAATTTGGGGTAGTTATTTAATTAAAAATAAACAATTAGAAAATGGTAATAATACTACTAATAATGATGATGAAAATAAAGAAAATAATAATAATAAAGAATCTCCTCCAACTAAAACAAATATTACACCTCAAGAAGCTGCTGATGGTTGGGTTTCAATGGATTCTGATTTATGGAAATTATGGAATAATAATATAACATGTCGAGAATTATCATTAATTATTATTCGAACTTTATTTGAAGATATTTATTTATTAGATGATGTTATAGCTTCAAAAAGAAGTATAATATTAAATCAATTATCTATATTAATTGTGACACCAAATAAAGTACTAGAAACAATTTATGAAAATAATCCAAATATAACTATTTGTAAATCTTTAGATGATGGTTGGTTTATAACTTGGTCAAGATTTTTAATTGAAATTTTATCAGATAATAATACAAATATAGAATCAAATAATAATTATCAAATATTTGTTTCAAAAATTTTATCAACTTTTAAAACTTGTTTACATTGGATTCATCCAACAATTTTAAAAGAAGAAAATATTTTACAAACTTTAATAAATATTTTATCAATACCTGATATTAAATTAAAAATTTTAGCTATAGATTGTTTACATATTTTATTTACAAGAAATTATAATCAATTTGAAGATTTTGAATTTTTTATTGGTTCAATTTTTACAACTGAAGGTATAAATAAATTAAATGAATTTTATCAATCATTACAATTAGATCCTGATGATATAGATGAATTAACTTATTCATTATTAAAAAAAACTGTTGAAATGATTGTATCTTTAAGTGAATATTTAAATTTAACAGCAAAAAATAAAATTTCTTGGGAACAATCAGATATTGATCAATATTTAAAATTAGTTTTAATGACAACTAATCATCCAAGTTTAATTATAAGTGGATTATCATTACAAATGTGGGTTACAATACTAAGATTTGATGAGTTAAGTGCAAAAGATCCTATAATAAAATTAATGCCAGAATTATTAGAAATTGCAGCCAATAGAACAATAAATTTTATATTAAATGATGATAATATATCAAAAAAGTATTTAGATGTTGATTTTGATTTAACATCTGATGCAAATTCATTTTTATCAAATTATAAAAAATTTAATGAAGATATTGTAAGAATAACTATATGTAAAAAACCAAAAGATGGTTTAATGTGGTTAGAAAATCGTTTACAAACTTTTTTTAGTTCAAATTTAGGTAATCAATGTATTAATGAATATAATTTAAATGAAAAATCAGATGCTTTTAATTATGGTTCATCACAATTTAATATTATAGAAAATAGTATTCGAGGTATATCAAGATGGAGAATGTGGTATAATGGTGATGATTTTAATATTATAAATGAAGATTTAAATAAATTAGTTGAATCTTTAGGTGAAAGATTATTAGCAATGAATTTAGCTTCACCTTTATTAATTAGAAAACAAGTTCAAACATTAGTTCAATTTGCTCCATTATTAAAAGATGATACAAATAGTTCATTAATGTTTCAAGTATTGGAAAAAATTTTAACAACAGCAACATTTCAATATCCACCAAATATAAATGATGAAGAAATGGAATTAATACGAGATTTAAGAGCTAGTTGTGGTACAGAATTAAATAGATTAGCTTATATAATGCCAGAAGCTTTAAAAAAAATTTTTAATGATTTAGAAAATGTTATTGCAAATATACTTTCATCAAAAAAAGTTAGTGATCATGAAAATGTTGCATTTAAATCATTTTTATTAGTTATAGCATCAAGATCTTCAATTAATGATAAAAATGAATTATTTGCTAAAATAGTTGATCCTGATTTAAGTGCATGGTCAGCAGCTGAAACAGAAAAAGGTTTAATGGATTTACATTGGTTTATGGAAAGAATTGGTATAGTTGAAATTGCAACATATTTTCAAAAAAGAGGTATAACATCAACAACAAATTTATTAGAATCAAAAATGGATGAAGAAGGTAAAATTTTAAAAAATAAATTAAAAGATCATTGGTCATCAATTTTTCCTATAAGAGCAACAAGAATTTTTATTCAATATAGTATTGAAAAATTAAATCATAATTCTTTAGAATATTTAAATTTATTAAAATTATGGAAACCAAGAGTTCAACCAATTATACCACATATTTTACAATTATTAACACAAATTCAAGCATATCATAATCCATCAAATTGGAAAGATTTACCAATGGAAGTTCAATCATTTGTAAAATATAGTTGTACTGAAAGATTTTGGCAACAAGGTGTATCAATACAATCAAAAGAAACATTTATTGAAGAAAATGTTAAAGCAGCATTAACATTACGAGATTTTGCAGATTCTGTTGGACATTTAATTAGATATACAAGAGAATATGCATTTTTAACAGTTGGATCATTAGCTCAATTAGAAGATACATTATATGAAATACCAAATATTGCACATATGATTTGGAAAGCTGTAGCAGGTGATACAATTGGAGTAACATTACATAGTTGGAAACATATGATTAATAGTTGTTTAAGAGTTGTTATAAAATTTTGTCCTGTTAAATATGTTGAAGTATTTATGAGTGAATTATTACCAAAAGTTTTAGTTGATATTGATAAATTAATTTATGAAAAATGGGAAAAAATTTATAGTAATGGATTACAATTACAAGGTAATGAAGATGATGAAACTTTAAGTGAAGAAATGATGGAAGAACATATGTTAAGACAATTAACTGCTACTGTAGTTAGATTATTAATGGATATAATTGGTCAATATAATACAAAAATTATAAGTGATACACAATTTGCATGTCGAAAATTAATTATTGATAATAAAGAAATTTTAGCACCATTTTTACAAATTTGTTGTCATATAATAAATTTTAAAGATACAAAATGTTCATTTAATACAATATTAATTGTAAGAAATTTATTACAAGATATAGTATTAAAAGATGATGAAGTTGATAAATATTTATGTGATTATTTAATTAAAAGTTTATTACAAGTATTATTAGATGATTATTTTATTGAAACTCATAATGAAGCAGCAGTAGCATTAACAACATTATATTGTTCATTAAGAAGTAAAAATGATTATCCAGCAAGAATTTTAATACAATATTTACCAAATATAACACCTCAACATATATCAAATTTTGAAACATTATTAGTTAGTTCCAAATCTTTAAGACATCAAAGATCTTCATTATTAGAATTAATAAGAATTTCAAAAGATGGTTCAAAAAATAATATGAATGAAGAAGATGAAATGTCAAAAAGGAAAAAAGAATTGGAAAATGTTCAACAACAACAACGTAAAAAATTACAACAATCTGTTGATGTTATGAATGATCCATATACTGAAAATGGAGCTTTAGAAAATTTATTTGGTGAATAAAATAAAAATAAATTAATTAAATTCAAAATACAAAATACAAAAAAATAAAAATATAAAATAAAAAATTTTTAACGTACATAGAAAAAAAAAAAACTAATTCTATATATATATATATATAATTATAAATATATAATTTTGTAATATTTTTATTCAATTATTATCTTTTGTTATTATTTTTATAAATTGAATTAATTTCATTTATAGTAAATAAATTATTTTTTTTAAAATTTGATGATGGTGGAGTAATTAATAAATTTCCTGGACCTTTAAATTTTATAAAAATTGGTTTTGTTTTAAATAATTTACCAATGAATAAATAATCAATTAAGAAAAAAGTAGATAATTTAAATTTATTCCAATATTTTAAAAATTTTTGAAAATTTGGATCATTAGTTAAATTTAAATTTAAATTTAAATTTAAACTTGGAAATTCTGGTAATTTTAATTTAGGTAATTTAATATTTAAAATAGTTAAATATTTATTTAAAAATTTAAATTTATTACTTATATTAAAATTAAATTTTGGTATTAATTTAATTTTTAAATCCAGTAATAAATGATGATTAAATAAAGGTAAAAATTCAAATTTTAAAATAGAACTAGCAATTAAACAATTTGAATCAATTAAAATTTCTTCATCTTTATTAACTTGAATATCTAAAATATCACCACCATTACTATCTCCATTATTAATTAATATAATTCCATCATTACCATAAATTTTTAAACTATTAAATTTTTCAAAAATTTTAATTTCTTCAATATTTAAATTAAAACCAATCCAAGATTTTAAAAATAATTCATTAAATATAATTAATTCATTATTTCCTTTATTATTATCATTAAAATTAATTAATTTATTTGATCCATTATTATTTAATATTAAATTATTTGATAATTTTGAATAAATTTCATTATATTTAAAATTTTTTCCAATTATTTTATTTTCATAAATTAATGATGAATAATCTCCATTTATACTTATTATTGAATCATTATTATTATTACCTTGAATATTTAATTTTGATGATTTTGGTAAATTAATTGTTATTAATTTACCTTGTGGTTTAAATGTAGGTAATTCTATAAATGGTCCTGATCCTGTACCTGTTGGTTTTTGAATTGATATTGAGGAAGTAGAAGAAGATGATGATGAAGATCTTTGTGGGATTGTTGTAATTCGTCTTTTTAGTATCGTTATCATTTTTTAATTATTATTATTGTTGTTTTTTAGTTTGAGTCTTTTTTTTTTTTTTTTCAAAGTTCTATTTTTTTAATTGGTTACTTTTTTAATTTTATTTTTATTTTGGGAAATACAAAAGCCACTTGGTAGCATTGCTTTAACAAAATAAAAATGTCACACATTTTTTTTATTTATTTACAACCACTTTTATTACTTAATTCAAGTTTAGGTCAATTATTCACGTCTTCTTTCCTATTGTGTGTTGGTCAAATCAATCTCCGTTTTAATACGGGGTTGGGGCTTACTACATGTCACCATGTCGGCCATGATTGGGACCAACCACTGTTTTTTTTTCGACTATAATTAAAAATTATAATACTTTTGATTTAAATTTTTGTAAAAATTTTAAAAAAAAACAAAAAACAAAAAAAACAAGAATATCTAGATATTCAATTCAATTCTTGCAACTATCGAGATATCAAATTATTTTCTGATTAAACATTATGATAAATTTTTATTTATTTTTAAATTTAAAATCTCATACCTATTCATTAAAGACAATTTATTTACTACAGGGGGAATCAAACAATTTCTCTTTGTCTCTTATTTTAAATATATTGATTCATCTATATATTTAGTAATTCTTTATCTAATTTGCTCTTTTAAATTCTGTTGAACTTATTGTTTTGGTGGTATTTGTTGGTGTTTTGATTTTAGAAATAATGTCAAAAAATCCATATTTTAATTATTAAGTTATTTTTAATAGTTGGTCTAAAAAGGGTTTAGGGGGTTAAGTAAAAGAGAGAGCGCCAAAAAAAAAAAAAAAAACAAAATTATGATATAAAAATCCAAATATTAAAAAAAAATTCTTTCTTTCATTCTTTTCTTTTCCTTTTTAATAAGATTCAATTTTAATGCTTTTGATGTATTTAGGAATTTGTTTTCAGTGCCAAATATATATCACAAGAAGAGGAATTTGGATATATTAACTATCTTCAAAAACAGTTATCTTCAAAAAAGTTTTTAATTTCAAAAGAATAAGGAATACATTTGGGGCGATTAATTCTCGTGATTACTGTTTTTTACCAATGTATAAGAAATCAATTTATATAATTTTTTAAATATAAATTAATAACTAAGGAGAAACTTGTTCACCGAAGAGAACCTCATTCATAAAAGTAATTTTTATATCATTTTTTGAATTTATTGCATTATATTAAATTATATTAATATT
>JAKTXL010000155.1:0-28656 GCA_030582535.1 Insectozyma bohioensis | reverse complement strand
TTTGATTTAGTATTAATATAATTTTCAACTTAAGTCATTATTTTTTTATTCATTTCCCATCATCCAGGTTTTACTAAAAAGTCATACTTGTTAAATTTAAAGATCTGGCGCCACAACGAGCGACGATCTGAAAAATTTATAATTATTACTGAAATTATTCAACCATCATTAGTAAAACATCTTCATTAACTGAAACTGGCCAAAATTTTTGAAATTAGTACTAGCAAGGATTATGGCGCCACCATCCATGAGCGACTCCCTTGTGATTGTACTTTTTTAAAAATATTAAATATAAATGAATTTAAATAATAAACTTTATTTTACTTTATCAATTTGTTTCAAAATGGATCTTCAGACAATATATTATAAGTTTGCTATTAAATTGTTGTATATTTTATGCAATATATATTATTATATATTAAATGCTCTTTCTCTCTTGATCTTGATAATTTAACAACACATATTATTGATTTCATTTTGGTAAATAAAGTTCATAAATTATTATAATATATTTAACTTAACTTGGAAAATCAAAATTAAAATCCATCCATTGATCAAACCATTGAATATTTCCTAATAAATTATGAATATTTGTAGAATTATAATCACCTACTGGATCTAATAAATTTGCATTGAATTACTTGGTGTATCTATTAATGGATTAGGTGATATATTATGAGTATTATTTTCCTCTTCTTGTTCTTAATTCCTATACTTGTTTATCTTAAACTTTTTGAAATGCATTTGGTTGTTCATCATTATTAGTATTCTCTATTTAATTGTGTAAAAATAAAAATCTTCAAATGGTTTACCAGTTTTATATAAATCTTTACAAAGACCTCTTCCATTAATTATTTTTGGTTCAATATTATATATAGAATCTTCTGAAGGATCTTCTGGTACAAAAAACATTTTTAAAAATTTTCTTGAATTAATCTTTCCCAATCTTTAAATGAAATATTTTTTTACCATCATTTTTTTCAACTTCCGTATAATTAAATTTATCTTCTTCATGTAATTTAGTAATCCATCTGAATCCACTTTTCGTTAATCCTTGTAATTCAATTGATGCTCCATCACATGGTGTACCTGGTAAACCTCTATTATAAGCTCTTTCATTTCTCCCATTTTATCCATTCATGTACCACAATCGATTACCACCATGAGATAAACTAGTTGAGATGAGATAAACCAGTTTTCCGATCAATATTAATTAAAACCTTTTTCTTTCATTTGTGAATCTAAATTTGATCCAGCATTTGATTCACGATATTTAATCCCTTTTGTATGACGTTGGAAATTTTCATATATCTTTAAGAACTTTCATAACTAAAAGCTTTTAGATCATCATATTTAATATATTCATCATTTAATGGAAATCTTTTTTTAACTTTTTCATCTAAAATTCCAGTACCATTTGGTACATAAGTAACGTATTCTTGAATAGCTTGCAAGAAAAACCATAAAGAATCTCTTGTATTGTATCTTGGATTTCTACCTGTATCTAATAAATTTGGTATTAAACCATGTTTTAAAGTTTTAACAAATCCTCAAATGTATAATTTTGCATCTTCAAATCTACCTGGTACAATTAATAAACCTCTAAAGGAAATAAAATCATCTCTACCTTATATAATGATTACTAAAATGTGTCAAACCTGCTGCTAAATATGGTGTCTGTTTATCTGATAATAATGATTTATTATTCAATCAACCACACATTTGAACTGTTGTTAAAGCTAAACCTTGAACTTGTTGAATACCTTTATCCATTGATCTTAAAACTCTAAATCTTGCTGCTTCATAAGTAATACCAACAATTAAAGCAAAATAACATCGTCTTACAAAGAATGGAATTCTTCTAATTTTATCAAATCTTGAACATAACCAATCTTGAAATTGATCTAAATTTGTTGATCTACTTTTTTGATTAATAATTTATATGACATGAGATGATTTGATTTGATTTGATGTTGTTGTTTTAATTGTTGTTTGATGTGTGTTTTTTTTTCATATCTGGGGAATTTTTCTAATGATGGAAAAATTTGACAACGCTTCCTAAAGAGGTAATTATGTTTTTGAAATCCCGATGTACATACAAGCAACAATCCAATCAATAAAATCTTTTTTGCAACTTTATGTTAAATTTTTTTTGAAATAATTAGTCTATATTACTACCGGAGTTGGATCAGATCATATTGATTTAGATATTGCTAATGAAAGAGATATATCAATTTTAAAAGTTATTGAATCAAATGTACAATAAGTTGCTAAACATGCTATTCTGACTATGTTAGAAATTATAATTGTAGTCATTATCAAACTACTAATGCTATTTGTGATGTTTCAAAAGTTGTTGAACATGAATTTAATCTTAAAAGTAAAACAATTGCTAACAATATATATATGAATAAAAGATGGATTTTCATCATCTCCGTAGAAATTACATACTTCCTTCTCCAAGGATGTATTAAGCCCTCACTCTTTAGATACTATTCTATATAGCCATGTAGTCATATACAATGATTGTACAAGTTTATCTGATACCTTTTTAACATAATCACTTCTAAACTATCAAAAAAATCACCAAAGATAATAAATCATAATGTTTCAACTAAAACATTTGACTCAAGAATCACTGGAGATTGAAAATGGGTGCTTAATCCATACACTCCATATAAAATTATTGAAAATAGATTCTTTAATTAAATTAAATTCAATATTTCATTCCTTTAAAAATAATTATAAATTACAACACTTTCTATGAGAATTGTTCCAATTTCAAATGTTTAAATAATTTTATATATAATAAAGTTATATATTGAAATATTGAATTTTAAATAATTTATAAATCATATTTTTTTAAATTATCATTGTACCTTAAAATAAGTCATGAAAACTAATGTTCGAAGTAATAAACACACAAGAAACTCCCATAAATAATTACCAAATATGAAATTAGGATCTCCAAAAGAATATATATTGTTCATAAACATCAGAATAATTTGAAACACCATAAAAATCTTGTGTTTATATACTTTTGAATCGTTTCTTTTTGAAGATTGTCGGTTCTCTGTTAGCTGATAAATTTCATCAAATCAAATTGAAAGATTCCTTATAAAATGAGAAAATAATTAAAAATGAAAAAAAAATAATAAAAACCCATCTTATTTTATTTCCTTTTTTTTTTATTTATATAGTTTGTAATGAAATATTTCATCTGACCATATACCCTTTTCTTTTTTTTTTTTTTTTTTTTTTTTTAGCTACATCTTTTTGCAACATCAAACATAAATCGACATCAGAACGATAAACATCAAAAAAAGAAACTTTTATAATAGAATTTATTTTGATGGTATTATATTTCATTATTATTATTATTACAATTATTATCTTCAGAAATCATAAATCATAAATGTTCTATAAACTATTTGACTTATTGATTCCTGAAGAATAAAAGTTGGGTGCTTTTACATACACTCCAAATATATTTTTGTTAATTTAAATATACTAATACTTACAAATATCTTTTAATCTAATGCTATTAATTATAAACACCTTTCAGATGTTAATTAATTTTTGTATAGCATTAGAATTAAAATGATATTGTTGTATTCAGCATTTTAAATTAGATGCTAACAATCATCTAACTCAATTGGAATTATGTAGTTCCAACATTAAAAACTAATCTTATAAGCGTTAATCGAGTAACAATTAGGGTTTGGTGTTCTATAAAATGATCTGAGATTTAATCTTCTATTTATATACTTACAAATCGTTTCTTTTTTATAGTAATGGAGAATATTAGTCAGTAAAAATAGTCATTTATGATGATTGAATAAAACGATAAAATAAAATAAAATCATTCCATATTCTTTCTTTCTTTTTGTTTTTTTTATTAATATAATCTTTTCCTTTTTTTTTTATTTTTGAAACTAACTGTTTTTTGCATAAAACATAATCAAACATACAACAGTAATGAAAGAAATGTTTATAATATATATATTTTTTTATAATATTTTATATTAATCTATTATTATAATTTTACCTTAAAATTTTGAAACATCTTCACAAATAATAAATCATAATGTTCTGGAAACTATTTGACTTAATTATCCCTGAAGATTTAAAAGTGGGTGCTTTTACATACACTCCACTTATATATTTCTAAACTAATACTTATAAATCTCCAATAATGTAATGCTATTAATTATAAACACCTTTCAGATGTTAAGTAATTATTTCTTTGATAGAATTAGAATTAAAGTGATTTTGATGTATTAAGTTTAAATAATTAAAAAATCTTGACTATAATAAGTTATTGGAATTTATACTCAATTGGAAAAAAGGCAATAAACAACTTCTTCAATAATTCCGAAGGAATTCAAAGTAGACGTTGAAAACCACTTGGTTCGACTTTTTTTGCATTCTTGGGACTAAATTTTTCTATTTTATACATTGAGGAATCATTGCTTTTTTTATACTAATGAGACCTTTGAATTAATCAGATAAATTATTTGGAATTATCGATAGAAATTATAAAATAAAATGAAATAAAATAAAATAATTCCATAATCTTTCTTTTCTTTTTGTTTTTGTTATATGATTTTATTAATATAATCTTTTCTTTTCTTTTTTTATTTTTGAAACTCACTGTTTTTTGCAATTTAAAACATATTTAAACAGAATAATAAAAAAAAGCAAAAAAAAAACCTTTTATAATATGTTTTTTTTGATAGTATTTTAAAATTAATTATTATTGATTTAACATTAAAATTCGGATATCTCTTCAGAAATCAAAAATCATAATGTTTCAGATGAACTCATTTGACTTATTGACCCCTGAAGGGTAAAAAAATGGGTGCTTTTACATACACTCCATAAATATGTTTCCTTCATTTAAATATACTTATACTTACATATCTACTTTAATTTAACGCTAGGAATCATAAACACCTTTCAGATGTTAAATGATTTTGTATAGCATTAAATTACAGTGATATTGATGTATAAAGCAATTTAAATGATAAAGACATCCATTGACTATATAAAAAAAAAAGGTCTTGGCTAAATTCTACGTCAGTCCAAACATAAAACCATGCAATTAAATATACATATTAATACGGTAACATCTGGAATCTGTATCAAAAAATCGATACTAGTGTTTTTTTTTTTTTTATTCTTTTTATTAGAATGTAACCTCCGAGTCATTCATACAACTTATTATATTTTTGAAAAAGATTGTAGAAAGTTATAAAATATATAAAATAAAATATTATTTAATTAGCTTTTGGATGGATAAATTTATTGGCAAAATGGATTATTTTTTTTTTTTCTTTTGGTTCTATTTATGTTGCAGCAACAATTTAATGCAACACTAAAATAGTAAACAAAAAAAAGAATTTAATTATATCTTAAAACTGATAATACTACCAATCATTATAATTATTCTTTTTAAATTCTGATATCTTCACAAATCTTAAATCATAATGTTTCTTAAAACAAAATGACTTAATGATCCCTGAAAATTAAAAAAAAAAAAGTGGGTGCTTAATCCATACACTCCACAAATAATTAAAAGATTCTTTTGATCAAATAAATAAATATATTCAAACTTTTCTTCTAAATTAAAAAAAACATCTCTTAAATAAAATTTTAGATGTTTAATAATTATTTTTATATTTTGAAATATTTGAAAATATTGACTTTTAATGAACCTTTATTACTTATTCCACCAACGATGACCAATTATTCCTACTACGATGACCAATTATTCACGTATCGTCAAACAATTTCATTTCCAAAAAATACAACTAAAAAAATTTGAATTTAAATATAGATAATTACTAATCAGAAATTAATCTAAAATATCAATCAAGAATAATATCAATATTTAATAAACTTAAATAAAAATATCAATAATTAACTAATATTTCCAATAAATCTTGAAATGAACATTCAATTATCTACCAATTCATTCAACTAATGGATGACAAAAAACTTGAAATGAATCCCTCTTTCAATCATGAAGAAATACTCATTAACCCACTAACCTCACTTTGAATCCAACAAATTCAAAAAAAACATTAAATGTTGTTGAAAAAAATTTTTTTTTTTTTTTAAATTTAATTTTTTTAATTTATGGAGAAAATTAGACGAAAAATCAAAGATCTTTGGAAATTTTTTTGGAGATCTAATTAATAGAACGAAAAATCAATCACAAAAAAGCTCTATAATTTAGATCGATTCTTAAATTTTAATTCCGTCTTACTCTGTTATGGCCATGTGCCTTAGGGGACCATTTAGTACGAGGTTTTTTGGTACGACCATATGCGAATGGGTGGTAGCTTGGCATTGTAACATCGAATCATAATGCTGGTTATAATAAATAATATGGGCTAACAAATTATTTTATGAATAAGAAGAGATGGATTGTCATCAACTCCCAAGAAGAAATTACATACTTCCTTCTCCAAGGTTCAATCCTTCACTCTTTAGATACTAATTTTATAGATAAGATGATTAGATAAGTTTATCTGGTATCTTTTTAACATAATCATCTTTAAATAATCACAAAAATCACCAAAGATAATAAATCATAACGTTTCAATTAAAACATTTGACTTATTAAATCCTTGGAAATTAAAAATAAATTTGAAAATGGGTGCTTAATCCATACACTCCATATAAAAAAAATTTTTGAAGTTTTTAAATAAGAATAGATTCTTTAAATTTAATATAAACTCAATATAATTCAAAATTAAACTGTAATTATATTATTCAACATCTGTAAAAATAAAGAATAACCTTTTGTTTTTTGAGATGTTAAAATAATTTTAGCTGCTGCTAACATTTAAAACTTGTAATTTTATATGTTAAATGAAACTCTTTTTGTAGTTATTATTATTTGAAATATTGAGTTGAAAAAACATTATGAATCATATTTTAATTAAAACATTCCCTTCTCCAATCCTTTTTGTCAAAAAAAAGGATAATAGTCTCCGTATATGCACAGATTATCGATTACTTAACCTAGCTGTTATTCAAAGAACTTTGTCAGCAAATAATTTTTTTTTTTTATTTCTGTTGTTGATGAAGTTGTTATATTTGTCTCTCTATGTGTGTATGGATGCAATTAATCAACCATATTATAATTCACATAAATTACTTTGAATCTACAATGATACTAAACGAATATCTCCAAAAATGATAAATCAAAGAATGTTTTAAATAAAACATTTGACTTATACAAATCCTTGGAGAAATAAAAATTAAAAATCAAATGTAGGTGCTTTGATTTATACACTCTACAATTTAAATAAATAAATAGATCCTGTAAATTAAATAAATTCAATATTTCAAAAAACCCATTTAAACCCTTATATGAAATTTATAAAAATCATCATCATTCCTTCGACATTTAGATGTTTAAAATAACTCTTTCATTTAAATTAATGAACATATATAGGTGAAAACTTTAAAACTTTGAAATATTGAAGCATGAATTTATTTGAATCGTATTTTAACATTCTTATTATGAGCTAACAACAGCCCACGAATGAATAGATGCATCAGTGTAAATAAGGATCAAATGATTTCTTTGTTGACAAAATGACTTAGTCTCGAATTTGTCCCAAAACGATTTATTGTACTAAATAAACACATACGAACTAATTAATTACTTCTTAATAAATAAACAATAATTTTTTTTTTTTTTTCCAATCCAAAATGAAATTCTTATTCGCAATTTTTGTTGATAGATTAAACTACTGAAACAATCAACTATGCTTTCTTATATAGAAGTTGTCTATTTATTGACAATCGATTATATATAGAAACTCAATCACTTAATAAATTGTAATTCAATATTTAAATTTCTCTCTTCCTGTCATTTGAAACCTAAATCTATTTGTATAATCAGACTTGAAACTAATTTTAAATTATTATCAATCATCTCCAAAAATCAAAAATCAACAAATGTTTATAAATAAAACATTTGACTTTTGAAACTTGGAGAGATAAATAAATAAGTAATGGGTGCTTTAGTTATACACTCCACTTATAAACGATAGATCCTTTAAATCAAATTTGAATATTTCAAAATTTCCAAATAATTATTATTAAATCCAATTTCTTTAATTAGATGCATAAAAATAATGTAAATGTGATATATATTTTTGAAATATTGATAATTGATTTATTTGAATCTTATCTTATAAATGATATTGGTATATGGAATTCATAAGAGATATTCCATTTACCATTATAAATCAACAATGGGGTTAATAATTTCCAAAAAAATTATTATTCCGAGAAATCATTGGTATTTAATCACCATATATAAACATTAATTTAATCAGAACAACAGACATTAGAAATTTTGAAAAGCTATTTGGAACCTAAGTTCACTCCAATATGATGAAATAAGCAGTCTCTCTCCGAGATGAATTCTGAATAAAAGTGAAGAAATCACAAACTTTTTTTTTTCTACCCTTTCGTAGTATCGAAATTGAACTGTGGAGATATCAATACAAAATTCATATCATATAAAAATATACAAAAACACCAAATTATAACTCTATATACTTTTTCTTGATTAATAAATATGACTTAAATATTTATTTCATATATTAACCTTCTCATTTTTAAATGTAGTTAAACATTTCGTAATAATATCTCCAAAAATCATAAATCATGAATGTTTTCAAAGCTACATTTGACTTTTGAAACCTGGAGAAGAAGTAATGGGTGTTTTATAATACACTCCATTGATTACGAAGATAGATCCTTTAAATCAAAATAATTTGAATATTTTCAAAATTTTAACCCTTCAATTATCTTATAATTTTGTTATTAGACATTTAAAAAATAATTTTCCAAAGGATTTTACTTTGAAATATTGAATTATGATTTATATGAATCTTATCTTATAATGAATTTTTCAGTATCAACTTTTACAAATCAAATGACAGTAACAGGATACATAAAAAAATTCAGAAAAGAATTTCCCAGACAACGTCTTTGGTACTTTCTTAGGCTATACATAAGATCCCAACACTATATCATAACGATTAATTCCTATTGGAATAAATGAGTACATAAACCCCTTTGATCAAATTATCAGTTTTGAAGGGCAAGTGCTATTGACTTTAAAATCAAAAATTAAAAACTTGAAGTAGTAATTAAAATTTTTTTTTTTGTTGTCGTTATCTTTTTGATTTTAAGTTAACATTTCTGTAGATATCAGAACAAAATAGACTTTCCAAGTTAGATAGAAAATACCTAACAATAGAAATATATATCCATCATATCTTCTTTCTTTAATATTAGCTAAATATAATTTAAATAATGATTTTATATCTTTAATATCTAGTTTTTAACTATTCTTCTCAAATTTTGTAGATTATTTTAACTAATTTTATTCTCCAAAAATCATAAATCATGAATGTTTTCAAAGAAACATTTGACTTTTGAAACTTGGAGAAGAAAGTAATGGGTGCTTTTGTAATACACTCCATTTATAACAGATAGATCCTTTAAATCAAATTCTAATATTTCAAAATATCAATTTTATAATTTATACCATTAGAAAACTAATCAATGATCAATTTTATAATTAGATTTTTTCAAATTTAAAAAAGATTTCTAATCTTATTTTTGAAATATTGAATAAATAATTTATCTGAATCTTATCTTGATTAATCATACATAAGTTTATTTATGATCCGAAAAACGTGAAACTATGTTCGCAATGGATATTACGTTAAACGTCAGTCAAATTTTCAATTTTGTAATTACGTTTAATTCACAAGGATAATCCAATATTCTAATATCTGAAATTCAAGAAATCCGATTACTTTATTGTCACAGATCTAGTAAGACACAATTTAATAAACATCAATTACTATTGTGATTATGAAATTTCATAACTTCGTTAAAAAAAAATTTCAAAAATCAAAATTTGTCTAACGAGCGTGGTAAATTGATTCCTGTATATAAAAAACAAATTTCTATTTGAAATATTCAATCTTCTAGCAATCAAAGTTATATTATGTAAAAACTCAATCAACTAGAAATTATCTTATTGAAGCTTAAATATTGAACATTAAATCTTTATATTTCTATTTTAGTAACTGTAAAAAGTCAAAATTAGGAATTTTATTTAATAAAAAAGAAATTTCCAAAAATCATAAATCATGAATGTTTTCTAAGAAACATTTGACTTTTGATACTTGGAAAAGAAAGTAATGGGTGTTTTATAATACACTCCATTTATAACAGATAGATCCTTTAAATCATATTCTAATATTTCAAATCATCAAGTAATTATTATTAATACACACTAATTTTTTAGTTAGATGTGATAATAATAATTTAAAAGATTTCTAGCTTTTGAAATATTGAATTCGAGTTTATCTGAATCTTACCTTGTCAACTACCTACACTTCTAGAAAAGAAGTGTAAATATAGTTGACCAAAAAAAGTAGGTAAAAACTACTTCCATAAACAATTGCTTAAGTCAATTTTGGAGTATTCATTGGCTATACTTCCAAATAAATATCCATGGCACAATAATCATACAATAAACAGAATATTTAAATGGTTAAATTATTTAAGACATCATAATTATATTTTAAAACACATTCTGTCCAAAAACAACTTCTTGATTTATCCCTTCTTAAAACGTCAAAAAATTTAGTGATTTGAAAGGCATCGTAGCAGATAAGAACTTGAGGAAAGTCTTAAAAAAAGTTAAAGAAATGAAAACTTTTTTTTTTTTTTTTTCATTTTCTTTTTGATGAGTTTTAAATAAAACTTCTTTTGTTGCCAAGATATCAAAGTTGAAATCGAGGTTGTATTTATATATACAATTGCAATTAGATCTATATATCTTTACTTAATTAAACTTAAACAATAATGGTTATTTCATATCTTAACTTTCGCATTTCTTTTAAAATATTTCAGTAAGAATAATAATAATAATAATCTCCAAATATCAGAAATCAAAAATGTTTTGGAAAACATTTGACTTTTGAAACCTGGAGAAAATAAATAATGGGTGCTTTTGTTATACACTCCATTTATAAAAGATAGATTCTTTAAATCAAATAATTCCCAAAATTCTTTTAATCCTTATAATTATAAACACCCCTCTAATAAAAGATGTTAAAATAATTTTAAATTTAAGGATAAAAGATTCTATTTTTTGAAAAATATTAATTATATGAATCTTATCTTGATTTTAAGATGCTTCGATCATTAGTGATATGAAAAAAAATATCACTAAATGTCGATATCATTGAAATAGACCCTGGAAAACAAATAGGTATATTTTGCCTTTTGCTATTACTGAATCCTAGAACAATCCATAACAGATCGATTCATAGTCCAAATCAAAATTGCTCTTTAAACATTGAATTTCTAAATTTTACCAAAACAATTGTATCAAAACAATTATATAAAATACCCGATTTTAAATTTAATGTTCTATTACAAATTGCAGTTATTAAAAAAAGAAAATTTTTATTTTATGTTTCTATTATTTTTTTTGTTGGAGAGAGAGATCTTGATTTGATTTGATTTGATTTTCTCCCGAGCCGAGAAATAAAATTTATTTGACAGCAAACTAATGAATACAATAACTGTCACTCCTTACTTCTTTTATTGTAGTTTTATAATGTTATTTAATTTTTCTATTATTCTTTGATTGTTATAAGTAGACGGATTTTTATTATTATTTTATATATGTTCCTGTCATATTCACCTTAAACATTAACTTCAATAGTTACCTAAGACCAAATACAGCAGATAATTTATAAATCATTTGATGTGAACTCCTTAAATTCTATATATCTCCCTAAATAATCTAATCATTTCAAGTATATATTTATAAACTCTCCAAAAATTATAAATCAAAGAATGTTCATATTCAAACATTTGACTTAATAATCCTTGGAGAGATAAAATGAAAATGGGTGCTTTTCCATACACTCCATTTAAATGAAAAAGATATATTCTTTAAAATTATAATAATCTTAATACTTCAACGTTGAATTAAATAACATTTTTTTTGTTCAAAAATGTTAAATTAATTGTTATTTATATTTGAAATATTAAAATTAAATAAAAATATATTTGAATATTATCTACGTTGTTATAATGCTGGTTTTTTATATTGGATCTATCACGGGGGTTTCAACAAAAGTTCTCCCTAATTGTAACTGGATGCAACTAAGTTAAGTGCTATATGCTCTTTGACAGAACAGGCATACAAGTAAGCGTTGTTGGTATCAAAATTTTATTTTATTATTTTTTTTCTGGATTGCGCTTCGTATTTAAAGTAAAGTTCCCTGGAAATCTTAAAAATAATATTTTTTATTTTTATTTTTATTTTGTCCCCCCCCCCTTTTCAATCAATACTAATTTATCGGGTATATATTATATATAAAAAACTATATAAAGAATAATTTAAATCATATTATATTATTGTTTTTGAATATTATGTATTGTCAATATTCAAAAGTAATAATTTCATTTTATTTATCTCCAAAAATAATAAATCATAAATGTTTATCTTAAAAACATTTGACTTTAAATTGATTCTTGGAGTGTATATATGTTTGTAAGTGGGTGCTTTTGATTTTTTTACACTCCACCAATTACAAAGAAACAAAAATAATAGATCCTTAATTAAATTAACAAATATTTCAAAACAGTATTTTCACATCTAAATTAACATTAGTAGAATTGTTTTTAGATTGAGTGATTTATTTATTTTTTTTTTGAAATATTTAGCTAATCAATTTTTGAATCATATCCTGTTGTTCCATAAATATTGTATTTTAGTCTATTTAATTTAATAAATAGACTTAATTTGTCTCTGTATTCAATCATATCCACATAGACATATTCCAAATAAAATCAATGAAAATACTAACCGCATATAGATGACTTTTCCAAATATTTATTTACTGATGTAATTCAAAATAAAGAAGCGAAAACTTTCACTGTTTATATATAGAAAAAAAAAAAAAAAAAAGAAACTTCCAAAAGAAATAAACAGAAGACCGAGAAAAGATGAATTTTAATGACTACAGAAATATATCATTGAATATTTTATTAAATTCAATGACTTTTAAGAAATATTCATATTTTTATATGTCAGTACTTAATTTAGATTGTAATCACGAAACTCTACAATATTTTGGATCTTTTTCTTTTTTAATAAATAAAATATATTTTTTTGTATGCCGTGGGCTTCTACAAACTATAAAATCTGAAATCTACATATAAAATCTGAAATAGAACAGACTTGATTAATCTCTCTATCTTAAGAATTAATGTAGAATATATATTTTCCAAAAATGATAAATCAAAAACAAAATGTTTCTTAAAACATCTGACTTAAACAATTCTTGGAAAAAGATACAATTAAATGGGTGCTTAATCCCTACACTCCATAATCTGATATTTTCCCTATATCAATTTTTCAATAAATTAATCCTCATATATAGATTTATAAACACTTGAATATAATAAAAAAAAGATTTATTAATTAAATGTTATATAAATAGATATGAGTAATTTATATTTTTGATTATAGTTTGAAATAAAACTATGTAAGTTTGTAAAGTACAAAGACCAACATATGTTTCAACTGGAGAAGAATTGATCATATCTCTCAATTCAACAATAGTTTGATGCAGATTTCATGTACAACAAGCAATTCATAGAAACATTAGCAAAATAAGACTTAATGAACAATATTGAAGAATTGATATTTATTTTGATTTTTTTGTTGAAGAAAATTGAAGATTTTCAATTGGGTAGTGCAAAATCATACTAATATAATAAAGATATTGTACAATATTCATATTCTGTATATTTAGACGATTTATCTCTTGTAATATAACCAAAACTTGTCGATAGTAAGAATAACATAATTTGTAGATCTCCAAAGCTAATAAATCAGAATGTTTCTTAAAAACATTTGACTTCAAAAAATCCTTGGAGATAATATTAAAATGGGTGCTTAATCCATACACTCCATATATTAAAAAATAGATTCTTTAATTTAAAAAAAACATTCAATAAATTTCAAATCATCTTCAAAATCTTTCAATTTATAACACTATCAATGATATTTTATCTCATGTATCAAATGTCATAAAAAGAATCGAAAATGGGTGTAATATATAAATTTTATATAAAACACTAATGAAATATTGAAAATTAGATTCAAACTATTATGAATCTTATCTTATTTTGTAACTTAGCTTTAGAAATTCTTAATTTTTTAAAATATTCCAAATAAAAAGATATTGGAAATCTAAAATATTTTTGTTTTATATCTATTATTAAAGGTCTGATGACCTTGACCCCTTTACTAGAAATCATTTTGTAATTCTAGTAAAGTTCAGTTAATTTTTTTTGATTTCGATCGATTGATATCCACTAGCTTATTGTAGTAGACATCTCGACACTTTTTCAAAAAAAAACTAGCAATTCTGAATTTCCTGAAATGTATATATGATAATGCAACAATGTATAAGACATGTAGACTATAGTAGATTTACAACATGATAAGAAAATAAAAAAAATCAACATCGTTTGACGAACATCAAATTCTCAAGTCGCACCAAATTACTCTCTATACAATTAACTATGTTTCAAACATTTAAATATCTCTACATAACTTTAACTACCAACAATTGAATTGACACTGTCTTGCAATAGAAATAAGAAATAGATCTTTATCATTGAACTATTGACCATTATCATTTTCTATTGGTTTTAAAAAATTTTACCAACAAACTGCAACAAAACAAGTTAGATTTACTATAATGTTTTGGTTTAATTTTGCAGTATATGTAATAATATACAGTTAGGTTGAAAATTCAATAAAATTATGAAATATAAGATAATATGAATATGTAGAACATTTCATTCAATCAATAATTTGAAATAAATTTCCATCATCGATACTTTATGAATCTCCAAAAATTCTAAATCAAAATGTTTGGTTAAACATTTGGACTTGAATAATCCTTGGAGATATTTAAAAATGGGTGCTTAATCCATACACTCCATTTAATAATTTTGAAAATAGATTCTTCAATTTCTTTAAAATCAAATAAATATATAGATATGTGATGTATAATTACAACACCAAAAAGTTTAATACCTTTCGATGTTTAAATAATTTCTAATATATATATATGTAATATTATGAATTTAAAATGAATTGTAAATCATATTTAACTTAACATTCCTAACCAAAACACACATTCTGCCCTTACTGCAAAAGTAGAAACCACATTACAAACATGAGTCCCCAGGAAACGTATAACACATATTAATCTGTCAGAATATTAAACAAACAACAAAATAATAAAACAGTATCAGATAAGATAAAAACTTACCCTCAATATTAAAATTAACCCATAAAGACATTTAACTCCAAAAACATAGGAATATACAGCCCAGGAAACCTAAACTGGTACCAACTGTTAATTTGCCATGTTCGTTGAATATTTTTTTTTTTTTTTTTTTTTTCTCTTTTCATTTTGCATTTTGTTTGTTATTTGATATAAAATGAAAAATAACAACTTGATTTTATTTATTTATTTGCAAAACAATTAAGATCAAATCATATTGGATAATGTGGATTCTAACTCATAAGATAGTTGAATTAGGAGGTATGTTTTATAGAGTATTTTAATTAATTGATTGAATTTTCGAAATACTAACTAAATATAAAAAAGAATTATCATCACATTTATCACCAATAACTAATTATGAAATAGGTAGAAAAGAAGATACTAATCCAAGAGATGTATTTGTATTTAAATCAACAAAAGTATCACGTAATTTACTTCAATTAATAATTGGTCCAACAACAATATCAACCGCTGAAGAAAATTCAAGAACTTCATTATCTATTCGAATATTATCAAAAAGTAAATGTTTAATTAATAATTCAATGAAAAAATTATCAAAAAATGATCCAAATCCATTTGAAATTGATTATACTAATGAAAAAGAAATTAAAATTGAAGTACCTTCATCAATTGAAGATTTTCCAATCATTATTAAATGGATTGAATTTAATGTAATTGGTAATAATAAATTATTAAATGATTTAAAAAATTTAGGTATAGATTTTATTAAAGTTGATGATGTATCAATTGCAAAATTTTATATATATGATGAAGAAGAAGAAGAGAAAGATGATGATTTAAAAAAAGCTATTATTCTTGGAATTCCAATTTTAAATAATCAATGGATTAAATTTATTAAAGATAATTTAGATAATTATAGAACTAATGAATGGTTTTTTAATATAGATTATTTAAAATATTTACCAAATGGAAATAAAAATTATTTACCTAAAAAAAGAAATTTATCAATTAAATTAATTTCATTAAAGAAAATAAATTGGATAAATTCAGAAATTTTAAAACAAGATGAATTAAATAATATTAATGGGAAATTTATTTTATGTAATGATTTAAAAATTAATAATTATTTATCAATTAATGAAAATGGATTATGGGATAAAATATTTAATAATAAAATTGATGAATTACCAATTAATGAAAATATTAATAAGAAAAGAATATTAATTGAAAATGATTCTATTGATAAACCAATTACTCATAGAAAAAGAAGAAAATATGAAAAGAAAGATAATTTACATTTTTTTTCAATAACTAATCAAACTCAAACTCAAACTCAAAATAATAATTCTTCAACTGCTTCATCTACTCAAGAAATGGAAGAACCTGTAATTGATAAATCAGAAGATATAGAAAAAGAAACAATTACAGAAGAACCGACAAATAAAGAAACAACAAGTAAAGAACAAGCTACTAATGATAATATAGAAAAATCTAAAGATATACCTGATACATTAATTGATGAATCAAAAGATCAAGATATTAAAATTAAGCAAGAAGAAGATTTAATATTACCATTAAAAAGAAAAATATCAAATGAAACTCATAGAAAACCAAAAATTCCAAAATTTATGCCAAAAGTTTCATTTACAGATGCAATTATTCAAGCAAAAGAAGAATCAAAGAAAAAAATTAATAAAGAATTAGGTATATATGAAGAAGAAGAACAAGATAAATTACAAAATGATGAAGAAGTTTCAAAAAAATTATCAAATTTAGCAATTGTTGAAATTATAGATATAAAAAGAAATAAAATTCCATTACAACCTATATCAAATGATATCAATTATCAAGATAGAAAAAATTTTAAAACTTTTAAAAAAAATCTTCCTTTAAAATCAAGATTTACAAGATCATTTATTGAAACAAATACTTTTGATAGTGATAATTCTCAAGTACCTATTAAAAAGAAAAATAATGAAATTAGTTTAGATACTGAATTTAATGGATTAATGCAAAGTGTAAGAGGATTTGAACCTCAATTATTTATACATGATGATGATGATGATGATGAAATTCAACCAATAATACCTAATAATACAAATAATAATAATAATACAAAAACTATTAATAATAATAATGATGATGATGATGACGATGATGATGATGATGATGATGATGATCAACCAAAATTTGGATTTAGTAGAAATTAAATTAAACTATTCCACATAATCCTAATCTTCTAAAATAATTTAAATGAATTTCTAAATGATTATGTTGTTTTATAGGATATAAATAAAAATCTTTATCAATACATAAATCATTTCTATCATTACAATTTAAAACTTGATCTAATCTTGGATGATAATTATTATCAGAACAATTTAAATAAATTTGTTGAATAAATTGATAATAATTTTCATCTTCATTTAAATTATTATATTTTGGTAATATAGTAACTATATCATTTTTATGAATTATACGTTTAAATTTATTATTAATTTCAATATTAATCCAATTTATAAAATTTTTATTACCAACTAATGGTTGACCCATTGTTATAATAGAAGTATTTAAATAACCTAAATCTAAATAATTTAAACCTAATAATAAACCAATTGCACCACCTAATGAATGACCAAGTATTAATAATTGAATAGAATTATTTTTATCTGAATTTAATTCATTTAATAAAATTTCATTTATAATTTTTAAAGTATTTAAATAATATTGATTAAAACCTTGATGAATTTTACAATTTTTACATAATGATAAAGATTGACCTAAATTTAAATAATTTATCATATCAATTTTTAAATCTGTTAAAGTATCAAATATTGATCTTGTACCTCGAAGACTTAAAATTATAGTTTTATTAAAATTTTTAGTAAAATTTTGTGTAATTGCTATATAACCAGTTATTGAATCATCATCATACCATTGATAAATTAATTTAAAATTTGGAAATTTTGATTCACAATCTAAATTACATTTAAAAGGTGGTTTAATTTGATTATATTTTGATATACAATATGATATATCAATTAAATGAGAATAAGTATATAAATTTGTAAATAATTCAGGATCAATATGATTTGGAAGTTCTGAAACTTCTTCTTGTTCATTAAGAAGTATTGAATTATCATCAAGTTCTTCATCGATTAATAATGATTTGAAAGGATAAGGTAGTAATAAGAATAGCAATAAGAATTGAATCATAGTGTATAGTAACTATGGTAGTGGTGTGAGAAAAAAAAGCAAGTGATAAGAAACAGATTTTTTTTTTTTTTTTTTGATGATAACAACTTACTTTTTATGTGGGGTTGGGTTGGTTGGTTGGTTGGGTTGGTTTCATTTAAAACAACTTCTTTTCAACTATTTATTAAAGAATATAAAGATAGAAGTTTAATTATTAATAACGCTGAGAATATTCCTATACTAATTGGTATGAAAATAAATATAATTTTAAATAATTTAAATTTTTTAAATAGAATTAAAATTGGAAAAAAAGCTACCATTATAAAACCAATTTTTATATAAAAAAATACCCAATTTAAATTTAAATTCCAATTTAAATTAATTCTTTCTTTAATTGATTTTAAAAAATTTATAAATTTATTAAAATTATTTAATATTAAATCAATTGTTTTTTCAATTTTATTAATTTTATAATCTAATTTAATTAAACTATTATTTAATTTATTTTCAAAATTTTCAATTATTAAATTTGTTGAATTATTTATTGATTCAATTAAATAATTATTTAATTGATTTATAATTATTGGTAAATCATTTAATATAAATTGATTTTGATTATTAATTAAATTATTTAAATTATCATTAATTTTTAAATTTAATTGTTGTTGTTGTTTTTCATTAATTAATAAATTATTATTTATTTTAATTATTAAATCATTTGTTTTATTTAATTGTTCTTTAAAATTAATTTTTAAATTTTCTTGTTGATTAATTATAATTTCATTATTATTTATAATTTTAAATTGTTGATCATTTATATTATCAATTATTAAATTATATAAATTATTAAAATCTTTATAAAAATAATTTAAATGATTATTAATATCATTAAAATTTGTATTTAAACTTTGATTTATAATAATCATTGTATTATTTAAAGAATTTTCAAAATTTGTATTAAATTTTAAAAATGATTCATTCATTAAATTTTCATTTTGTTCTTTAATTAAAATTAAATTATCAATTAAATTAATTAATTTTTCAAATTTTTTAAATAAAATTTCTGAATTTTTTAAATTTTCATTATTATTAAAATTTAAATTTTTTAAAAAATTTTTATATATAATTGTTATATTTTCATAAATTTGAATAATTTGATCTTTTTCAAATGGTAAACTAATTTGATGACATATATTATTTATATCTCTATAATAACCACTAAATGTAGTCCAAAATTGTGGTGATTTTTCTAATGATAAAATACATTTATCTAAATTATATGATCTAATATCAATTTGACAATCTAATGGATAAATTATATTTGAATTTTCAAATTCACATATTGATAATTCTAATGATATTAATTTTTGTTCATATGATGATAAATATTCAATACCTTTTAAACATTGAGGTAATAAAATTTCTTTAATTGCTTTTTTAGAACAATCATCTTTCCATTGAGATAATATTTGAAATTGAGAATAATCTTGTAGAAGTAAATCTGATGATAAAACTAATGAAAAGAAGAATAATAAAATCATTATTGAAAAAAGAAAAAAAAAAAAGAATTAATAACTAGGATATTTAAGAGTATATATATATGAAAATTTTTAAAACAAATCTGAAACAAATTTTCATTTTCTTTTCAGACCATAAATTTAATTTCTTTTTTTTTTTTTAATTAAATTATATTCTCTTTATATAAACAATTACCATTTAATCTCGAAGTTAATTCTGTTTTCCTGATAGTTGCAAAATCTATACTTTTTGATTCGGAACTTATTCGCAACATCAATCAAAAAAATCACCAAAAAAAAAAAAATTTTCTTCTTCAACTTCACCAAAAGATGAATAAACAACTGATATCCCAAATTCACATACTGAAACGATTTCATTCCTCAAGGGGGCAACCAGTCCTATTGGTAAATAAAGGTCCAAGTTTTTATAAAAGTATGACAACAGATTTTTATGGTGATTCAGTACCAAAAAAACCAATTTTTAATAATATACCAAAAATTCATCATGATGTTCCAAATCCTGAAGATATTAGAGATTTATTTACAAGTATTAATCATAATGATATCCTAATGACTTTATTATCTAAAAATAAAAGATTATTTGGTAATGAAAATTATAAAGTTCTTGATAAACAAAATAAAGAAATCGATATAATATTTCCAAATGCAAATATTTTAATAAGTTGGAGTGAAGTTTTTAATAAACAATTTAAAAATTTTGAAACTTTAAAACAGACTAAAAAAATTGAATTAAGTATACAAAATGATAGATTAAAAGATGCAATTAGAAGATTACATAGTTCAAGAATACCAAATTTTCATCAATTTTTATATGATTTAAATGTTTTTAGAAATTCAATACTGATAAAAAAAGGTGAATCAACAGAAAATGATAATGATGATTTAAAATTATTTACAATGGATAAAATATCTTTACATTTAATTGATGATTTATCACCTTCTTTAATTTATGAATTTTTAAATTATTTACATAATTCAAATCAATTAAGAGATTCAACAAAATTAAAATATTTTACAACAACTGGAGTTGTTGAATTATTTAATAAATTAATTAGTAGAAATATTAAATTTGGTGAAATAATTATGAATATGAGAAATAATGGAAAAATTTTAAAAGAATTACCAAATGAATCAATAGATAAATTATCTACATTAACAAATGATTCTGAATTTTCAAGAAGAATTTTACAATCATTAATTAAAAGAGGTATTTATCCATCATTTAGTTCAATGAATAAACATTTAAATTATTTTAAAGATGAACAAAATTCTCAAATAATTTTATATAATATATCATTTTTAAAACCTGCTATAATTCATTATGGTATAGATGAAAATTATTTAATATTTTTAAAAACAATTAGAAATATAAATGATTTTGAAAAACTTTTATCATTAATGATTGAAAAAAATTTAAATTTTTTACAACAAAATCAAATTTTATTTTATAATAAATTAATTGAATTTAAAACTTCATCAATTGAAATTCCTCAATTTTTAAGATTATTAAAAAGAAATAATATTAAAATTAATAAAGAATTATTTCAAATATTAAAAAAAGAATATAGTGAAGAATCTTTAGAAAAATTAATGTAAAAAAAAATATATATATATTCGTATTTATCGTAAATCATTTAATTCAATAGAAGTCATTCGACTATCATAAGTATTCCCACTTTGATTATTATTCCGTCGTATTTCTTCAACATTTAATAAACTACTTTGTGATAAATTTCTTGATCTATTTTTATTTCTACCATCTATAATAACATTATTTTCACCTTTTGAATAAAAACCATTAGTATATACATAAAATCCATCATCACTTAATTGATCATCATCATGATTATTACTTTGATGATTTGCATTATTATTATCATTATTAATATTATCAATATTATCATTATAATTATAATTAAAAGTTTGATTATTTTTTCTCATATCATCATTTATATAATCATTATCATCTTCAAAAAATTTTCTTGAAGATATTGAACGTTTAATAAAACATAACATTGAAGTTATAATAGCCATTGAAATAATTGGAACTAATTGAATCCAACCTAAATAACTTAAATTTGGTATAAATAATAAAATATCAGCTAAAAATGCTAATAAAGTTGTTAAAACACTAAATAATGTAAAACTTAACATTAAATTTAAAAATGGTGTTAAATCTCGTTTCTTTTTAATTGGTATACCTTCATCATCATATTTAATTTTTTTTTTTGAATCAATAAATTGAATAATTAATAAGAATATAATAACCATTAATAATAGACATGAAAAACAAAATGCAACAACATGAACAACTAATAATTTCAGTATTGTATAACGAACATTTGAAGGTAATATAACTCCACCAAATCCAAAATTTCCATCAATACTATTTGAATAAAATGTACTATTAGTTGATGGATAACCAATTTTTGGTTCACTACATATATTTAATGATGTATCACATATGCCAAATACTCCAAATTTAAAATTTCCAAAATTTGATAAATAAATATTTGATCTTTGAGATGTTAATGGAACTGATATGACTGGTAATAATTGAATAACCCAACAGATAATACTTAAACCAAATAAAGCTAATAAAGCTTTTTTATACATGGTTAAAACTAACACTTAACTTCTAATAAGTTTTAGCTTAGTTTAATTCTTGATTTATAATCTTTATTGGTTAAGAAATTTTATAAAGAAAGTGAAATTTATTTTAATTTTTATTTTTCTTGCAATGTCGCATTTTGAAAGTGACTTCATCGCATTTGCGACACGACACTGGATTCGACATTGTTTTCGACATTGTTTTCGACATTGGATTGCGTAATCTCAAATTGTTGCGTAAACTTCACGTTTTTTTCAACAAGAAGGTTCTTTATGAATAAATATTTTAGTTTAAGTATCATCATATTGTTAATATCATTCTTAATCATTAATAAACCAATATCCTTGAGATTATTATTCACTCGTTCAATAATTATGACATCTTCTACTACTACTTATCCTTATCAAAAAGAATTAGAAATTGCTACATTAGCTGTTAAAAGAGCTTCATTATTAACTAAACAATTAAGTGATTCAATTCAAAATACTAAAGAATCAGGTACTATTACAAAATTAGATAAATCACCAGTTACAATAGGAGATTTTGCATCACAAGCAATTATAAATCATGCAATTAAATTAAATTTTCCAAATGATGAAATTGTTGGAGAAGAAGATTCAAAAGATTTACAATCATCACCAGAAATAAGTAATAAAATATTGGAATTAATTTTAAAAATTCAAAATGAAACTAATGAACAATCAAAAAAAATTGGTCAATTAAATAATATTGAAGAAATTTTTAAAAATATTGATTTTGGTAATTCAAAAGGTGGTAATAAAGGTAGATTTTGGGCTTTAGATCCAATTGATGGTACTAAAGGTTTTTTAAGAGGTGATCAATTTGCTGTTTGTTTAGCTTTAATTGAAGATGGAAAAGTTGTATTGGGAGTTATTGGATGTCCAAATTTATCTGAATTTATTATATCAAATAATGAAAAATCAGGTATAATAGGTGGCTTATATTCTGCTATTAAAAATCAAGGTTCTTATTATTCACCATTATTTGAAAATTTAAATTTTATTGAATTAAATAATCAAAAAAAATTAAATATGAAAGAAACTTTAAATCCAAATGATTTAAAAGTTGTTGAAGGTGTTGAAAAAGGTCATTCTTCACATTCTATTCAACTGGAAATTAAATTAAAATTAGGTTTTAATCCAAATACTGTTCAAGAACAAACTATAAATTTAGATTCTCAAGTTAAATATTGTGTATTAGCAAGTAATCAAGCTGATATATATTTAAGATTACCTATAAATGATCAATATCGTGAAAAAATTTGGGATCATGCAGCTGGAAATATTTTAGTTTATGAATCTGGTGGAAAAGTTGGTGATATTTATGGTAATGAATTAAATTTTGGTAATGGTAGAACTTTAAATTCTAAAGGTGTTGTTGCAAGTAATAAAGTTATTTTTAATAAAATTATTGATACAATTAAAGAAATTCTTTAATTTAATTGTTGATATTTATTTTATTTCCAACTATATGTGGAGCAATATCTTGTAACCATGATAATTCAATTTTTGATACATTTCTTGCATAACCTTTACTAGTAAATACATATTCAATATACATAATTACATCTAAATTTGTTTTCCCAAATAATGTACTTGATGGATGAATACTAATTAATTGACCTGTATTAAAAGTTCTAAATGATCTATCAGGCATTCCAATTGCTGTATTTAATAAATAACCTTTTAAAAAAGATTTTAAAATTAATTCAACATCTAATTGTTGTTCTTGTTGTAAATCTTCTTCATCATCATCATCTTCTTGTCTATTATTAAATTGAGCTCTCATTTTATTTAATTGTTTATCTTTTTCATCATTATTTAATGAATCATCTTGTTTTATAATACTTAACATATATTCTTTTAATTGATTTCTAATTTTTAAAACATTTTTAAAACCTTTATAATTAAAATATAATTCTTGACACCATTCTTTACCTAATATATTAAAAGTTCTTAAATATTCATATAATGCAATTAAATCTCCATAATCATTACCAATTGGACAATATCTTCTTCTTTTAAAATTTATTTCATCTCTTTTTTCACCATCTGTTATATTCATAATTAAATTATCTATTGATAAACATGATATAATATCAATTACAGGATTTAATACACCATATTCATTAGCTGTAATTAATACAACTGATAATTGAGGTTGTAAAGGTAATATAGACATTTTTAAACCTAAATTTGTAATTTTACCATTATCATTTAATGCTCCTAATAAATATAATTGATTTAATGCATTTAATATAGCTTCTTGACCAGGATATTCTAACCAGGTCCAATTTAATAAATCATCAATATTTAATTTTTTTAATGTTAAAATTGGTAATATAATATCATTTCTTTTAATTTCAGATTCTTGTTGTTTAGTTAATTGATTAAATGTAGATTCTGAATATAATCTAAAAACTTTACCTTCCATTTCTCTACCAGCTCTACCAGCTCTTTGTTTTGCAGAAGCTTGAGATATAGGAGTTGTTAATAAAGTACTTAAACCTAAATTATGTTTAAAAATTTTAATTTTTCTTAAACCTGAATCTATAACATATTTTATACCTGAAATAGTTATTGAAGTTTCTGCAATATTTGTTGCTAAAATAATTTTACGTTTATTTTTTGATAATTTTTCAAAAATTTTTGATTGTTGTAATGGAGATAATGAAGCATATAAAGGTAATGCAACTATTAAAGGAGCTTCTTTTGGTAATTCATTTGATAAATTATTTAAAATTTTAACACATGAATCAATTTCTTCTTGACCTGGTAAAAAACATAATATATCACCTTCTGATTCTGATAAATTTAATTGAATAATACTTTTAATCATTGTATCAACAATATCTTCATTTTCTTCTTCATCATCATTAATATAATATTGTTTAACTGGGAATAATTTACCTTCAATATATAAAATTGGTGAATTATTAAAAAATTTACTAAATAATTCAGCATTTAAAGTAGCTGACATAATAATAATTTTTAAATCTTTTCTTTTACCTGATTGAACAATTTGTTTTAAAAATCCCATTATTAAATCAGTTAATATAGTTCTTTCATGAGCTTCATCCAATATTATAGTTGAATAATTTGTTAAATATTTATCCAACATAATTTCTCTTAATAACATACCATCAGTTAAATATTTTAATTTTGTTTTATGATTTGTTAAATTTGAAAATCTAACTTGATAACCAATTTCATTACCTAATTTACAACCAAATTCTTCACTAACTCTTGATGCTAATGAAGCTGCTGCAACTCTTCTTGGTTGTGTAACACCAATCATTTTTGAATTAATATTCATTAAAAATTGTGGAATTTGTGTTGATTTCCCAGAACCTGTTTCCCCAATAATTATAGTTATTTGATTATTTTCTATATATTCAAGTATAATATCTTTATGTTGATAAATTGGTAAATTTTCTCGAATTTTTAATAAATTTTGAGATATTGATAATAATTGATCTTTTGATTTATTTTGAAATTTATAAGTTAATTCATCATCTTCTTCTTCTTCTTCTTCTTCATCTTTATATCTAATAGTTTTAGGTTTTAATCTTTTTTTAATTATATTTGTTGTTGATTTCTTAATAATTTCTTTTTCATTATCATCTATTTCTATATGCTTCTTTTCTTCTATTTCTATATGCTTCTTTTCTTCTATTTCTTTCTTATCTTCTATTATTTCTTCTATTGGTTCTCCTAAATCATCATCATCATCATCATTAAATTTAAATTTTTTATTTTGTCTATTAATATTTATATCAACTTTTGCATCAACTTCATCTTTAATTTCTTCAACATTTTGAGTTATATTGATTGAATTTTCATTATTTATTTCTGATTTATTTTTATTCTTATTTCTCTTTCTTTTTCTTTTCTTAACGCCATTTATTTCATTATGTATATCATCTTTAACTTGATCTGACATGATTGAATATATTAAGTGATGTCCTTTAAATGAAAGAAAGAAAGAAAAAAAAAATTGCATCAAAAAAAGAAAAAAAAAAAAAAAAAATGGTTTCCAAATATCCCAAACCAACGATAATTATCTTTTGATGATGTTGAAATTCACCAAATTATCACCTTCCACAAGAATTGGTTATCTACTTAAACGATTCAATTCTTCTTCTACAGCAGTTAGAGATCCAGTTACAATTATACCTACAATATATGAATTAACTCAAGATAAAGATTTAACCCCAGAAAAAAATAATCAAACATCATTAGTTGAATATTTAAAATCAAGAAATTTAGTTGAATCATTAACTGATAATAAATTATTTGAATTAACTAAACATGATAATATTAAAAATTTTAAATTATATTGTGGTGCTGATCCAACAGCACCTTCATTACATTTAGGTAATTTATTACCTTTAATGGTTTTATTACATTTTCAATTATCAGGTAGTGATATTATAGGAATTGTTGGAGGTGCAACTGGAGAAGTTGGTGATCCAAGTGGTAGACATTCAGAAAGAGATAAAATTGCTTTAGATAATTTAAGAAATAATGTTAATAATATAAGTAAACAATTTGAAAATTTTTTTAAGAATGGTTTAGAATATGCAAAATCTCGTCAATTTCCAATTAATAAAGAAGAAATAATTGGTAAATTTCAAATTGAAAATAATTTTAATTGGTGGAAAGATATTCATTTTTTAAATTTTTTATCAAAATATGGTCATTTTATTAGAATTAGTTCAATGTTAAATCGTGATTCAATTCAATCAAGATTAAATCTGAAAGAAGGTATTGGTTTTAATGAATTTACTTATCAAATTTTACAAGCTTATGATTTTTATCATTTATTTGAAAATTTTAATGTTAATTTACAAGTTGGTGGTAATGATCAATGGGGTAATATAACAGCAGGTATAGATTTAATTTCAAAATTAAAAAAATTTAATGAAAATAAAAAAAATGATGAAAGTTATGGTTTAACTGTTCCATTATTAACTACATCAAATGGTGAAAAATTTGGTAAATCAGCTGGTAATGCAATTTTTATTGATGATAAATTAACTTCACCTTATCAAATGTATCAATATTTTGTTAATGTACCAGATGATTTAGTTGGAAAATTATTAAAAATTTTTACATTATTACCATTAAATGTAATTGAAGGAGAATTAATTCCAAAACATTCAAAAGATCCAGGTTTAAGAATTGCTCAAAGAGTTTTAGCAAGAGAAGTTGTTGATTTAATTCATGGAGTTGGAATAGGTGATGAAATGGCTTTTATAACAGGATTTTTATTTCCAACACCAGATCAACCATTTAATGATAAAATAACAGCAGATAAATTAATTAATAATTTTAAAAGATCAGGTATTCTTTATAAATATAATTTACCAAAATCAGATATTAAATTAAGTAATTTATTATCTGAAATAACAGGAAAATCTAAAAGTGAAATTAAAAGATTAATTAAATCAGGTGGAATATATTTAGGTTTAGATCGTAATCAAATTGAAGATCCTGATGATGTTGTTTTATTTGATCCAAGTCATCATTTAATTGATGAAAAATTATTATTAGTTAGAATTGGTAAACACAATTATTATGTTGTTGAATTTGAATAAAGTACAAAAAAGATAAAACTTGTAAATAGGAAATGTATCAATATATGAAAGATAATGACAATCTGTAAGAGAAGAGATTTAATGATTATTGTTATTGAATCCCATTTTGTGAAGAAGACAAATGTCTTCATTGTGTCTTAATAATATAACGATATTTATACAATATAACAATATTCTTATAACATATATTTGATAATTTCTAAACTAAAAACTTTTTCAACAAATGTAGATATTACCTCTATTTATATAATTTGGTAACTTCAACTGAGATCATACATTTGCCATCCGAGA
>JAKTXL010000154.1:0-29262 GCA_030582535.1 Insectozyma bohioensis | reverse complement strand
AAATTAAAATTAAAATGTCACAAAATTGAAAAAGTTTAGTTCTATTGTTCAACTTTTTTTTATTTTTTTTTTTTCAATTCAATTTCAATTTTGTAATTTGTTTTTTTTTATATACCACATTTTTGTATTTCATTATTTGGATATTCCGCTTAAATTCTCCTCTGGGATTTGAAATACTATTTGAATTGCAAAATCAACTACTCTTTTAATAATACAAAGAGAGAGTCCTTTTGGGATACCCTTCATGTATGTGTAGTACTTTGTAATCCCAATTTTAATTGTACATTTACCTTAAATAAATTCTCGGTTTCTGAAGTTTCTTAGTTTTCTATTTTAATTTAATGTATGATGTATGATGTGATGTATATATATTATGTACTACTCTATTATTTATTGTTAATAATAATAATAATAATAATAATAAATATATAGTATATAAAATATGTTACATTGATTATATCTTAAATTTTTTATGTTATTTTTTTTGCTTAGTTAAAATTTTTAATATGTTAAAAGTCAACTGATCTTCTATTTTATTTGGTATTGTTTGGGGTTTTGTAAATCGAATAGTCATGTTCTTTGTTAAAAACTCTATCTATGTCTTTATTCTTCTATTTTCCTTCTATAATTGAAATTAAATTAAACCATATTACGTTACGTTTTATGTTAGTTTACTTTTATTTAAATTTAAATTTAATTTTAAACTTTTTTAAGATTATTAATAGAGAAAAAAGAAAAAGGTAATGTATAATGGATTAAATGGGAACGGAAACAATCACCTATTACAATTTGTTTATTGTTAATAAATATTATTTTTTTTTTTCATTTTATTGTTATTTGCTTAGTGCTTAATGCTTTATTTTATTATTGTTTTATTCAATTTATTATTTAATATATTTCACCTCAACAGTTGAATCCAAACTAAAAAACTAAAAAATAAATAATAACTGAAAACTAAAAGCTAAAAGTAACCGCAGTGCAATTCAATTTTGTTGTTTATCAACATTTCATAGAAGTAATGTTTTTTTTTTTTCGAGTCTTGTTTGTACTTATTCGTTGCCTTATCAACAACATTCAAAAACACACAAATAACAAACATTCTAGTCAGACGATGATATTCTATAAACTAAATGTAAATATTAACAAGAAAAGAAAAAAAGAAAATTAAAAAAAAAAAAAAAAAAAATCTGGAAGTATGAAAGATGACATAAAAATTATATAACAAGAAATATTTTTATATTTTATATTTTATATTTGCTTATTATGAAAATCCAATTAAAATTTTTGAATTTTGAATTTTAAGAATTTAGTCTTTTTTTTTTTAATTTAATTTAATTTTAATTTTAATTTTAATTATTATCATAACTTACATAATAAAAAGAAATATACCTTAAATTGATCATGAAAATTAAACCTAAACTAAACGAAATAACAAAAAAGAAAAATCAAAAAGGTTAATTTTAGTTTTAGTTTAAAATTAAATTAAATTAATTTGTTGATTTTTGTTGTTTAAATGTGTACTGTAATAAATTAAGAATCTTGTACTTTTTATTTAATGCAACTTTGATTGGATTTCACTAAAAACTTTACTAATTTTTTTTTTTTAATGTTCGTTTTAGAGTTACGTATTTTGTGTCGCATTTTGGTTTCTTTTTTTTTGATTTTGATTTTTGACTTTGACTTTAACTTTAACTTTTGTCTTTCTTTCGTTCCTCTATCGTTTTGTCTCTTTTTTTTTTTGATATCTATTAAATCAGTTTCAAATTCTAATTTTATATCTTAAATAAATATCTGCTTAAAAACCTTCAATATCCCCCCAATTCTAAAAAAAAAAATATTAGTTTCAAAAATCTAAAAAATAATATTAATATTTTATTTCAATTAATAATAATGAAAAATTTTTAGTTTTAAAAATAAATTTTCACACCCTAATGCAAAAACATAAAAAATAAAAAAAAGCACAGACTTCCTTCCTCTATCAAAATATAATAAAATAAAATAATTTAAATTAAATTAAATTAAAAAGAAATTTAAAATGCCATAACAAACATATACTAATTCAAATATACATATAAGTTAATCCAAAAATGAATTAAAAGTCGATCTAGTACCACATGCACCATGGAATATAAAGAACAATTAAATTGAATCCCAAAAATTTAAAAACGTCAAATCATTTTTATATATTAACTATCAACCAACAACCAAAAAAAATAAAAACAAAAAATTTTCTTTTTCTTTTTTTACTATGACCAACGTCATCAACCGAAACTGAAAAAAAAAAAAAAAATTCCGAATTTAAGAGATATCGCGGTGATAATGGATGATTAGCCATTAAACATTAATGAAATTATAGGAAATAAGATATAAAATACCCAAATATATCATGAAACAAAAACTAAAATACCTAAATTAAAACTAAAAACTAGACTAAAAGAAAAAGAAATTAGGGATGCTTAATAAGGCAACTTTGGGGTTCATTAATGAATATATTAATTCATGTAAGCCTTAAAAAATATATATATAAAAAAAGAAAAAAAGAAAAAAGGGGAGTTATGGAATCACTTCCGAAATATAATATATATAACCAAACAAAGAACGAACTGCTTAATGCAAAAACTAAATCGACTGTATAACCAAGCTTGAATAAACCGAAATTCAAATAAAATATATAAAATATATCTATACTTTTTTTTTAAGGCTCTAGTTTCAACAACAACCTTATTCATGTGTTTCATCTTCGGTAAGTTTTAATAAAATTAATTAGTTCATTTTTTTTTTAAATATATTTTAATATAGAACAAAATGCACTAACTTAAATATTTTTAGATTCATAACCTTTTTAGTCATCTCTGTTTTATTGTTTGAATTTTAAACCTGAATGTCTAAAATAAATAAAAAATTCCAAAAACTGTAGAAAGAAATAAAATAAATGACACAACGATTCAGAATAGACAAGAAACAACCAGAAAAAAAAAAAAATAAAAAAAATATAAATATATTAATTTATTTTTCAAAAAAAAAATCTATCTAAATTAACCGAGACCCAAAAAGCCAAAAAACGAAAAATAAAAAAGTAACCACAACCCTTGCTAACCCTTTGTCTCGTTTAAAAAAGAAATAACTATGAATAGTCATGAGATGGTTGATTATGATAATGGAGTTTTTTGGGTGCTTTATTCTTGTCCTCCTTTTTTATTTTATTTTATTTTTTTTATTGTTTTTGGTTTTGATAAAATCACTCACAAACCAAACAATACAGAAAAAAAAAAAAAATAAAAAATTTTAAAATATTCGTATTAAGACGTTGGAAAAAAAAAAAATAAAATAAAATAAAAATAACTCAAAGATCTTGAACCAAATTACACACCCCCTTTTCTCATATTGTTTTTTCTTCTCGTTCACTCACTTTATACGCCCGGGTTTATTAATAATCAAATTAATAAATCCTGGCTCTCGTTCACTCACTTTATACGCCCGGGTTTATTAATAATCAAATTAATAAATCCTGGCTTTATTAAAATTAATTAATTAACGAAATATCAATATACATTCGAATTATCACCCCATAAATTGAAACCACAGAAACAAAAAAAAATAAAACCCCAAAATAAGTAACAAAATATAATATTTTTAGGCGTTAATATTACTAAACCCGTCTGTATATTTTGTTAACCCCGAAGGTAAGGTACACTGGAAACTAAAAGATAGAGAGTGTGAAAGAGACCATAGCAATATTTTCATATTTTATGACACACACCACCACTAACTATCCTAAGCAATACAAGTTAAAAATTTTAGACTGAACTTGATAATAAGTTTGCTTGGCAATAGTATAATACTAAAATAAAAAAACAAAAGGTTTGGAGTCGAAAAGAATTAGAGATTTTTAAATTTTTAAACTTCGAGTTACGCTAATTATTACTTTTATTAGATATACTTGAAATTAGCCACGAACTACTTGGGATTTTAAATTTTTTTTAAATATTTTTTTAAATATTTTAAATATTTTTTTTTTTTTTATTTTATTTTATTTTATTTTTTTTTTTGTATTTCAAAACCATCTGCAATATTTTATTTTAATATTCAATTTTTGTGCCATTTCACAAATTGTCAAAATTATAAAATTCTTATTTCTTACTTCATTACATCGACATTATTAATATATATAATAAATCATATATATATGAGTTCGTAAAACTCTCTCTTTTTCAAAGCCTACCTATCTGTAAAGTTTGTGCCTTTGTTGCCGTGACTGGGACAACAACAACAACAACAAACAACAATACACACTTATTCATTCCCACATACACAGTACACACGCCTGAGCCGAGCCGACTTTGTTGCTTTTTTGGCAATATGGTGCGAACCAAAACTTTAAACAATAACGGATAAAATTCATTTTTCCGTAGTAAAAGAGCTTCTAACCGCGTTGAAACTATATATATATATATAAAAGTTAAGCCATTTTATTGAAGATGGTTAGAAAAAAAAAAATTTATGTTAACTTCCCAAATTGATGCAAAAATAACAGGGTATATAATTATAATATGATGTACCTTATTATTATTTCAATTTGAAATTGTGAATGTGACAATGTTGCAAACTAAAATTAAAATTAAAACCAAATTTAAAATTAAAATTAAAAAAAAATTTGGAGGATCCCAAAAATTAAATAAATAAAGAAATAAACAAAACAAAAACTAAAATTAATTATTCTTTTTTTTTTTTTTTACAGTTCTGTTCTCCCGTTATTCTTTTCTTTTTGTTTCATTTTATTTTATTTTAAATTATTTTATTTTATAATTTTTTTTTGGTTTTGGATCTAAATTATAAATTATGCAAGTAGTAAAAAAAAAAAAAGTTTAAAAACTCGTAAGTCGTTCCTAAATCGACAGATTAGGATTCTTATATTTTGTGATTTCTTTTACTTTTATTTTCAATTCTTCAAAAAAATAAAAATTAAAGTTTCGTTCTAGTTTTTTTTGTTCTTTCTTCTTATCTTGAACCTTAAACAAAAAGAAAATTTTCAAACAAATTAAGTTTTTTTCAACTACAGAAACAAAATCACTTATGATATATTTTTCAAGGGGTAATTAATATACTATGACAAAAGTTTATTAAGATTACAAAAACTATTCATTGATTGTTATTAGAAATCGTTGTAATAAAAAAATCATAATAATAATCATGAATAATAATAATAATAATATGTACTTTTTGCTTACTTTGATTAATAAGAATGCATTATAAAGTACGTCAATTTCATACTAATCGTTAATAATTTCTATTTAAAAATATTTTTCAAGAGTATTTAAGTTAATTTAAGTAGATTTTTAGCAATGTAACGCATCCATGGGTAACAACAATCAATCAACCAACCAACCAACAAAAATTTTTGGTTTCTTAACCGACAGTTGCGAATTTCTTTAAAAAAAAAAACGCACACCTAGACAAGAATAAAAATCTTGTTTATTTTTTTTTTTTTTTTTTTGTTGCATTTTATTTTTAATTTTTATTTTAAAGTTAGTAAGATATGATTTAAATTGTTTCAATCTTGCGACGAAATCTCAAAGTATGAAAGTATATCTTAAAAATTAACTTACTTTACCTTAAACCCAAAACCTACACCATTTTATTAATCTTGTACTACTATCTTAGTGTTTTTTTTTTTGGGAAAATTAACTCTAACTCTAACTTTTCTTTTTATTTTTTTAACTTTAGGATTTACAATAATAATTGAATTGATTTAATTGACGTAATTAGAAGAACAAGAAGAAGTTTGAAATTATCTGTAATTTCTTTTTTGGTCAAAAGTTTTTTTTTAGTTCTTCTTCTTTTCTTTTCATTTTCTAAAAAACTTTAAACTTTAATTCAATTTTGTTCGAAAAATCATCCAATTTTTAGTGAAAAAAAGAAAAAGAAAAGTCGGTTATAGTATTTATGATCTTACTTTTTTCTGTTTCTTTTTAGTTTGTATCCGGTTTTCAATTCAATTCAATTATATAAATTAAATTTATATATTGTTTTGTGAAGTCTATGATTTTTTTTTTACGAATAATATTATCATTTAGTACAACCCTTTCCTTATCATTTTCTATTGTTATTTGCTAACTTATAATTGGTGGGTACAATTCACTAATTGTTTGACAGATTTTGTCCTTAATTATTGTTGGGTTTGTAATTTCTAATTCTTCAAAATTTCACTAAATCAAACAACTATGTTATTTCTTTTTCTTTTTCTTTTTCTGTTTTTCTTATCTTTTTTGTGGTTACATTTACAAGCGAATAATAATTATATAGATTCTAATTGTTTTTATGGTTATTTCTTTAACGGATATTCAAGAAATAATTTGTAGAAATAATTTGTAATATATTAGAAATTGACAGATTCTATTCTATAAAATTACAACGATACTGGCGTGTGGATGTACACCAAAGGCTTCTACAGTTTTTTTTTTTTCGTGTTTCACATTGATGTACGGATGTCAAGGCTTCTTTTCATATAGTATTTTTTTAGTTTGTAACTAAAATCGAAGTTCTACCTTATTCTATTCTATATTATAAATGTGGTACAATAACGATAACACGTCCGCCTGAGTGAGTGAGTGAGTGAGTTTCAGTACCAATAAGGTTCAATATTTACTCCTAACTGAAGAAAGGACCCTTATAATATAATATATAAGGAGTATTTAGAACGCAGAATATTTATTTTTTCTTGCCAGAATATTTTTCTTTACGCGATTCAATTCGATTTGATTCTTGCGACAAATCAAATAAAAAAAAATAAAGTGCAGAAAATTTTCTTTGTCTAAATTTTATGTGAGATTTTAAAGGGGAACTTTACTTTACTTTACAATTTTGCAACACACTTCCAACAACAAGCCCAGCTCAAACCCCCAACTTACATAAATGAAAACAACTATATTGAGGTGATCTCTACCAACTAAGATTCAAATATGTATCTTATAATACTACATAACTCTACAATAAAAATGAAATGAAATTTCTCTCTGAAATTTATTGTCATAGAAAGCAATGTCACAAACTATATAAAATATGACATCAACCTTAAATTTATTTTTTTTTTTTGTTCAAACTTTAAAAGTGAAAAAAAAAAAATATTAAAAAAAAAAACTTCACAACCAAAATCATACAATAAAAAAGTTTTAACTTTAGTCAAACTCATATTTTAAAATTTTTTTTTGGCTTATTGATAGGATATATATATTAAGAGAATCAAATTATCTAATCATTTGCTTTTTCAAGTTTTTTTGTTTTGTTTGAGTTTTTTTGTTTGATTGAAATTTTTTAACTTTGGAGAATCAATGAAATGCATCGGCAACGAAGCTCACTGACTGTTTCAAAAAATTCAGTAGCTAATAATAATAGTAATAATAGCAACAACATAACATCAACAACATCTGGAACTACAACCACAACTGCTATATCAACATCTGTAAAAGATAATATGCCTCATCAAAGTAGTTCTTCAACACCACAGCAACAATCACAACAATCACAACAACAAGAACTGCAATATCACCATCATTATTATCATCATGTAAATGGTAGTAAACCAAATATTAATCAAGAAATGATTGAAAAATCAACAACTACAAACAATTCTCCTTCAAATGTTGAACATCATCATTATCATCATCATCATCACCATCATCATCAACAACTGTCAGCAACTTCTTCATCATCAATTTTTCCAACATCATCTAGTTTACGTGATATTTTATCATTAGTATTTATATTATTATTATTACCTCAATTTATTTCATTAATATTTTGTATAGTTTATTTAATGTTGGGACCAAATTTTTTGGGAGGTAAATTTTTAATTAATTTTATTTTACCAAATGATTTAAAACAAGAACATCATTTAACTAATCAAAATATTAATCAACAACAACTGTCAATATCACTGTCACTGTCACTGTCATCACTGCTGCTGCAACAACAACAACAACTGCAACAACAACAACAACAATTACAAAATCAATCCCAAAATCAACAAAAAAATACTAAAAGTATTATATTTTCATTTGTAAAAATTTTATTTATTGATTCATTAGTTTATTATTTATTAATTCATTTAATTAAAAAGAAAAATTATTTTAATTATTTTATAATATTATCAAAATCAATTGTTTCAAGTGAATTAATTGGTTCATCATCAATAAATTATATAAATTCAATATCTGCTAAAAAAATTACTACAAAAATTCAATATAATGATAATTATTTAATGAATAATAATTTAACTAATGCATTATTTTGTTTTATAATAATAAATTATATTAATTATTTATTAAATTGGTTTAATTTTACATCAAATCAATCAATTTCATTTTATAATAAAATTATTCCAGGTAATATATTATATGTAAATAAATTTAATTTTAATGATTATAATATTCAAATTTATTTATTTTTATCTATTCATATTATTAATCAAGCAATTTTTACAAAAAAATCTACAATGATTAGTTCTATACCAAATATAACTGATGAAGTTTCTATAAATGTTGATGATAATAAATTATTAGATATTAATATTAATCAATGTGATAATAATAATAATAATAATAATTTTAATAATAATAAAAAAAGACAAAATAATAATAATAATAATTCAAATATTGCATTTAAAAATTTTGAAAATTTTATTATATCACCATTTAATAGTAAATTAACTGTATTAAAAAATAGAATGAGAGCTGGTTCATTATCAAAATTAACTGTACCACCTCAAAGAAATACAACAAGTACTACATCATCAGCTATTATAAATTCTACTTCAACTTCATTAACTACAACTACTATATCACCAAATTTAACAATTATTGAAAATACTATAATTGTTCAACCTTTTTGGTCAATTATAGCTGCATTTAAAGCAATTTTAAAAAATCCAAATTTATTTAATGGAGAATTAACTAAAAGAAAAAATGAAGGTGGTGAATTAAATACACCAAAAAATTTATTAAAAGAAATTCCAATTTCAATAATTGTTATTGATTCATCAAAAATTATTTTAAAAAATTTATCATCAATTAAATTTGAAAATATTGAAATTAAATTAAATAATATTAATTGGTCATATTTTAAAATTCATGAAAATTATTTAATTATTTATGGTTTAACACCATTATTTCAATATGAAATTGATATTTTTAATAATGATAATTTAATTAATCATTTAGTTATTAATACAATTAATGATGGTAATAATTATCAAATTATTAATAAATCAATTAGAGATTCTTCATCATTATTAACATTACAAACTTCATTAAATTCATCAATGATTAAATTAAATAATTTAAAATTAAAATTTAAAAAATTTAAAAAAGATGAAAATAAAAAAATTAATGATTTAAAAAATCAAATTGAAATTTTAAAAAATAAAATTTCAAAATATAATAATAATAAACCTCAAAATGATAATAGAATATTTGGTAAAATTAAAGGTTTAAAACATTCTGTAATTCAATTAGAAAATGAAATTAATGAATTAAATAAAGAAATTGAAAAATTAAATAATGATGAAAAATTAATGGAAAAACAAATTAAAGATAAACAATCTTTACAAATTAATGAAATTAAAGATTTAAATTTATTATTTAATGAATATGAAAATAGATTAAATGAATTTAAAAATTTATTAAATAATAAAAAACAAGAATTTAATTTATTAATTTCAAAAAATTCAAAATTATTAAATAAACAAAATTTAAAATTTGAAGAAATTAAAAATTTAAATCAAGATTTAAAAAATTTTAAAAAAAATGAAATTTTATCAAAATTTATTAAAAGAATTAAATTAACAAATGAAAAATTTGAAAATATAATTCCAAAAATAATTAATGAATCAGAATTAATAAAACAAGAATTAAATAATAGTAATAATAATAATATTAATAGTACTAGTAATAATGAAGAAGAATATATACATTAAAATATTTTTTTTTTTTTTTTTTTTTTTTTTTTTTTTTTTTTTTTTTTTTTTTTTTTTTGTCTGTCTATCTACTTTTCAATTAATCCTTTACCAACTTTATGAAAACTTCGATTAAAATATAATAATCCACCTGATTTCTCTATATAATGATCATCATTTTGAATAATATTAAGAATTTCAACAACCCAAATTTCATGATTATCAACAATAAAATTCAGATTAATTTTACATATAAAAATAGTTTCAACATTATTTAAAATAGGTATTTTAATATCCTTATCGATATGATAATATTTAAAATCTTTTAAATATTCAAGATCTTTAAAAGGTGTTGTCATTTCATGAAATATTTCACCATCATTATTATCATCTTTTGAAATAAATTTTTTTTTATTAATTTGAATACCTTTTGCAAATATTCTACTTAAATGAACACTTTGTGATATAGGTGGTAAAATATGAATACCTAAATATTTATTTTCATGTAAATTTTTTGATGTATAAGAAGGTAAATTTAAATTAAATTGTAATAATGGTTTTGGATATATAGATAATGAACAAACTGAACTTAATGTCATACCATGTAAATCATTATGATTCGTATTATTATCATCATCTTTGGTACAAGTTGTTGTACCTGATGTTAATATCATTGCTTGAGTAGCTATACGTGACATTGATAGTCGAAATGATTCAGATAGATTATGAGTAGTATATTGACGAATAATATTCATTATTATCTTTTAAAAAAACTTTCCTATTTTTAGGTTGTGTTGCAAAGGTATTGAAGGAATTTAGATATTGGAAGAAAAAAAAAAAAAAATTTAATAGTAGAAGAAAAATGAGCGCTCGGGTTGTTGATGCAGTAATGTCAAAATCTATGTCTTAAATAATACGCGACACTGATCTATAATCCTAATCTGATAATTCATTTCAGAGTTTATATATATATATATTCCTTATCTTATGTGATTTTTCAATATGATTATTTACTCTATGGATAAGAGAAAACAATCAAATAGAAAAAAAAAAAAGATAAGTAAAAGAAGAATTCGATTAATTTGTTCAATTAATATCAATTATCCTTAACCATATCATCAAGTGAATTAAATGATGATCAATTGAATAATAAATACTAATGAATTTAATCTATTCAAACTTCATATAAAACTTTGATTTTCTTCATTATTAAAAATTCAAAGGATTCGTCATGAACACATAATTATCAAAGTTAAAAAGAAGATCATATCTAAAGAAATAATGATCTTCTTATACTTTAATAAACCCTGCCAACAAAACATTTAAAGGTAAATTTATAGGACCGTACAAAATCATAAAAATAATACGATGTAAATTACGAAGTTGAACTAACCTCCTTTATTCAAAAGGATCCACCATTTTCCATATTTCACAATTAAGATTAATAAAATCAATACCATGAACCTGGTAACTACACCTAGGGTGTGTGTGTCTTTTTTTTTTTTTTTTTTTGATTATAATTGTCAGAATGAGAAAGATCAATTGAAGATTTTATGGAGAGATTCACATTTTGACACTACCATATATATTGTCACTATATATCTTTAAAGCAAAGAATCTTTAATTTACTTGTATAGTCAATAAAACTTCTAAGCAGCATCTGATATTTTAATGTATTTCTCATTCAATATTATCAAAATATATGTCCAAACTTGGTGAGTTCTGTTAAACTTTTGCCAATAATGAAAAACTTCCTTCAATTGTAGTCTTCTTTTATAATATAATTTGAAAAATCACTTCTTTACTTCAATTTCATTTTTCAATAAGATTATTTCATCTATGATTAAGATAAAACAATCAAATTGAAAAAATAAAAAAAAAATTGAGTAAAGAAGAATTCGATTAATTGTTTTAATATCCATTATTCTTTCCCATATCATCAAATTATATTTATTATAATGATGATATTCTGAATAATAAATACTAATCATAATCTATTCAAACTTCATATTAAAAAAAAAAAATAACTTTGATTCTCTTATTATTGAAAATTCAAAGGATATTTTTTGAATAGAATGACATCGTGCATCATTCTCGAGGTAACGAACTAAGCAAAATCAATATTGCACGCTAACAAATGCGAAGATCGAAATATAATCTATCGACACAACAGAATTATCATTGAAACAATTTACAATAAAAACAGAAAATAATCAAGCTTGTCTTTTGTAAATATTCATGTCGAAAAAATTTTTAGTTTTTGTTTTTCGTTGTGAGATGGAGATTGATTGATGCTGGATAGTTTCTAGTCTATATACAGGTCTTCTATATATAAATATACAGATAATTAAAAGTACTTGTTTAAAATCATATATATTCTTTGATTAGTGAATGATAAAAAATAGTTTCATTTTCATATAATATGATATATATAATTGATTTAATTACTTCAATATATATAATTTTTCAACTTAATTATTTCACTCTTAAGAATTAAGAGAAAACAATTGAAATCAAAAAAAAAAATAAATATATATAAGTAAAAGAAGAATTCGATGTATGAAATCATTAATATCAATCATCCTTGTTAAAAAAATCATATTATATAATCATAAATTATCAATATGAATTATGATAATAATTTTGTTTTATTATTGTAGATAATAATACTAATGATTTTAATCTATTCAAACTTCATTGCGTTTAAATCACCATGATCATTCATGAGATTAGTAAAACAACAATTAACTCTTTAAACATTTGATATATATTCTTTTGAAGAATAATATACTAATATTTAAAATTAGTACATTAAGTCCGTTCAATTATTGGTAATCTGCTATACATCAGTCAACACTGTCCGTCCAGACATGAGTTCTATCATTAATCACATAAGTTGGTTTTTTATTTATTTTTTCCTACCAAAATTTTTATTTCGCTCGTTTACAGTGAGTGGATCTCATTTTATACGCACACATTATATTTCTGCTAATGCTAAATAGTATGAATTATGATTATATTTTGATTAAATACTTGAATTGTTCTCTAAAACATTATTTAACGTGAGATATTATGATATATCTATAATACACGAAATAAACAATCTCTATTCTATCATCTTTTATCAATTTTTCAACTTAATTATTTCACTCTTGATCGAAGAGAAAACAATTGAATTGAAAAAAAGGTAGTAAAAGAAGAATTCGATTTATGAAATCATTAATATCAATTATCATTTTTAAATAATCATATTATATCATCATAAATTATCAATATGAATTATGATGATAATTTTTGTTTCATTATTGTAGATAATAATACTAATGATTTTAATCTATTCAAACTTCATTTTGTTTATGTCAAATGATACTATTTTTACATTCATTCTTTAAATATTTGATATATATCCTTTTTGAAGAATATATAAAAAAAGATAAAAATTATTTCAAAGTGGAATTGGCCTGATATTGTGGCTAAACAGAAACACTAGACCTGATATTCTGTTATACAGTAAACCGTTTGGATAGGTTTTATATAGACAACGACCTATCTTATCAAAGATTACATGAACAAAAAAGATTTTCAACACACCACTTTAGGATGTTTTATTTAATAATTTAATAATTTAATAATTTTTAATTTTTTTCATACAAAATTTGATTATGCGGTCGTGTACAATAGAGATGATATTTCTCTAATAGTATATATTAACTATTATGATTAAATTTTGATTAAATCATTCAATTGTTAAATTAAAAGATCATTTAAACTAATATCATGATATATATTAATTATAATAATCATAATCAATCTCTAATCTATCTTTTATTTGGTTAAATAACAGCTTTTCTTTTAATAATAAAGAAACAAGAAACGTCAAAATGAAAAAAAAAAAAAAAAGAATTCTTTAAATTTTCTTCTATCAGATCTCGGGATCTAAAAGATGAAAAATGATAAGATCTCTAATAAAAAAAGTATAATATGGCTATAATCATATCATCATCCTTCATTAACAACAACAATCAGAAGGGGATATGTAATTATGAGTTTGTGTATTACGCCAATTGTTTGTATGGCCGGTACCTTGTTTTTCTACTTAAACTTTTGTCATTTAAATTGTATTAACAATGCTTAGATTTAGAAATGAGGCAGTGTATTTCCTCAAGAAATATTTTGAAAAGCCAGTAAAAATAAAAAAAACATTTACATTCTTCTTTGTAAGAATTGCTCAATTATTTAAATTATAACATCTGGAGAATGTAGATACATATTCATATATAATGTGGTCTTGATCATCATACTACATGTATTATTTTATGTATCATTAGGAACGAAAATATTTGGCAAGGCTTAAATAAAAATCATCAACAAGAACTGCAAAAAAAAATAAAAAAGCAAAAAAAAATTTCAATTATCAACAGAAGAGTTAGATAACAAATTATCAATAATTGATTGTAATATGATCCATAACCAATGATATAGATAAACTATAAACTTTATTATATATATACTATATCAATACAATTGACTTTTATTGATTATATCCTTCCTTCTAGAGATATATAAGTCCGATGTAATAGAAAATTCTTTTAGCTTTCTTTTTTTTTCTTGATTTAAAATTCTTCTGTCTGTCTGTTTGCTATTCTTCTATTCTATTATTCGTCTTTGTAATCTTTTGTTTTCAATTGTTTCAAATGTAGAATATTAATTATACAAAGTATCATAACCATCCCATCAAATAACAAACAATGAAAAATCATTTAAAAAAAAGTAAAAAATTTAAAAGTTTAAAACTAACATCGCCAATAAATTTTTATTATACATCATAATTTAGTTTTTAGCTTTTATATAAAATCTAAAATCTTTATCCTTAAATTTCCAAATTTAGATTTTTTTTATATTTTCTTAATTTTCTTATATTTTTCTTTTCCCTTTCCAATAATTACAATTTTCTTTTTACTGTTATCAATATAATAAATAAATAAAATTGATTATGTATTCATTAATATTATTTTTAATAACATCTGTTATAGCTTCAAGTAAAGAAGTTCAAGTTATACAATTTGATAATTTAGGTTATAGTGGTACTTATAATCATGTTAGTGCATTGAATGATATTTATCTGGATTCATGTTCATGTGAAGTTAATTCAAATGCTGTATCATTTTCAGGTACTAATGCTCCATTAAATGAAGAAGTTAGTGTACATTTTAGAGGTCCAATTATATTAAATAAATTTGCATCCTATGTATCCGATGGTTTCACTTATGGTGATGATTCTTCAAATGCTTGGAATAGATTAAGTTATTATGATGCTGATACTCAAACTAAAGATAATGTTACATTTTTAACAAGAGCTGGTAAAAATTCAACTTGTTTAGGTAAAGGTTTAACTTATGCTGATACTGATGGTTTATCAGAAGCTAGTAAATCAAGTACTTTAGCTAAAGATACTTTAATTTATTCAAATGATGAATATGTTATTTTTTCAAATGTTTCTTGTGGTAATTCTGGTTATAATAATGATTGTGGTGTTTATAGATCTGGTATTCCAGCTTATCATGGTTTTTATGGTACTACAAAAATGTTTTTATTTGAATTTCAAATGCCAAATGATACAAATCTGTCAAGTTCAACTTCAAATTATAATATGCCAGCTATTTGGTTATTAAATGCTCATATTCCAAGAACTGCTCAATATTCAAATAATGTTAATTGTTCATGTTGGAGATCTGGTTGTGGTGAATTTGATATTTTTGAAGTTATGAATACTACTGAATCAACTCATATGTATAGTACTTTACATGATTATCAAGGTACTGATAATATTGAAACTGGTTTAGCTGCTTCTGGTTATATTACAAGAGATTTAGATGCTACTATGACTGGTGGAGTTCTTTTTGATGATTCTGGTAATGTTGTTGTTTGGGTTTCTAATTCAACTTCATTTGATGAATCTGTTGAAGCTTCTCTGGTTAATTCTTGGGTTAGTAAAGGTGTTTCTCAAGCTGCTGTAACTACTAGTTTAGCATCTGTTGCTGCTGCTTCTTCAACTTCAACTGGAACTAGTACTAAAACTTCATCTTCAAAGAAAAGTGATGGTATAACTTATCAACCATCTACAATGACACAAATAATAATGACTATCTTAACATTCTGGTTTATTTAAATAGAGAACATATAGAAATATAGAAAAAAAAAAAAATTTAGAAAAAAAAAATAAAAAAACATTATATACTTTTATGATAGATATTCAATATATGATACGATTAATTGTGATAAATTTGGATGTTTTTCAAAATCAATATATAAATCATCCTGTAATTCAATCAATTCTTTATTAACATATGTTATAGTACCATCAATTTTACTAGGTTGATCCAATGTAGTTAAAATTATACCATAATTTCCACTATCATTTTTATCAACATTTTTAATTAAATCATCAATTTGTTCTTTATATTGTCTTTCTATTTCTTCAATAAATCCATCCATAAATTCAAGACTTTTATGTATATTTTTTGCTTCTGTTGAAAATTCTCTTGGAATATAATTAGAAACACGTTGAGTAATTGCTCTTTGAATAAAAAGTTTATTATTTAAAATTAATCTAAAAGGTTCTTTAATCTCATGATTACCTACATTAGGTATTAATAAATACAGAACATTTGCTTTAGTATTATTTTCTTTATCAATTATTTTTTTAAGTGTCAATTTAATTCCTATACCTGTTGGTATTGAAGTATGTATTGAATTACCATCTGTTGAAATTAATGCTTGTACATATGGATTTGATGATAATGATGGATAATAATTTGGTTGATAATTCTTAGGTATCTGTTTCTTCGGTAGATCAAACCATTTTGTAGGATTTACAAATATTGGATGTTTATAAAATTTATTTGACATTTATATTGATCTTTGATGAGTTGATAGTGCCAAAAAAAAAAAAAAATTATTTTCATAGTTCAAAAATTTTTTCCAGTGTCGCTTTTTGTAGAAGCTTTAGATCAACATGTATCAATATATATTTATTTATTTTGCAACAATTTAAAAATAAAAAACTAAAGTCCCTACCAAAATACAAATTAATTTATTAATATAAACATATAATTTATTCATCAGGGATGGAATTACTATACTTAATTAACTCCCGAGTAGTGATTATACTATTAATTATGCAATTATTCAAAAATTCTACTATATCGACTGAAACTATTACGCCATTCTGCGGACCCGTGCCGCAAAAAGACCAATAACGCAATAGTAAATATTAAATCCAAACATAAAATTGAATTTCTGTATTACAATATTCCCTTTAAATCACTTATATGGAAAGAGAAACTCTAGAAGTATATAATAAATACATAACTAGCGTGTTTTAACGTGGTACATATTCTGAAAAGTACAACTAAATTTTTCAATTTTAAAAAAAATCGAATTTTTGTATGACAACATACCCTTTTAACCACTTTTTTGGAAAGAGAAATTTCAGGAGTATCCAATAAACACATAATTAGGCCATTTTAACGTGGTCCATTTTTTCTGACTTTTTGAAATTTTTAAAAAATGAACGAAACAGGGTCGGGCTCAATTCGTTGTTCCCGATTTTGCAGCTCACAAAACAAGATCCTGTTTCAAATTGAAACAAGATTCAATTGTATTTGTGAGCTGCAAAAGTCGGTGTTCTTCATTCAATGAAGGCCGAGTTAATAAACCCTTTTGTTGCTCATCCAGAGATCGTATAGAGATCTACACGGACTTGGAATTAAAGTATATAATCTATATGAATTATATAATATTTGTTTTATTTAAAGATTACCATAATGAATGAATGAATGATTGATGAAAAGTGAATTGTTTGTGCTATTAATAAATAATTGCAAAAAAAAAACATAAGAGAAAACAGTTGTAAAAAATATTTTTTGGTATGGATAACAAAAAACATGGCATTACAAAAATTTATATACCGTGTTATGAGCATATGCCTTTGGGCCATTTAGCACGATGTTTGGTACGACCGTGCGAATGGCTGGTAGCTTGGCATTGTAGCATCGAATGATAGTGCTGGTTATAATAATAATATGGCCTAACAAATTAACTATAAATAAGAGATGGATTGTCATCATCTCTGTAGAATTTACATACTTCCTTCTTCAAGGTGTTTTTACCCTTCTTTTAATAGGTACTATTTTATAGCTATTTAGTCATATACGATTATAGATGCTTACCTGGTGCCTATCTTAATTAGAACATACCGTTCTATTTATTTTGTCTTATTCTTTAGAACCACATTCTTTGCTATCACTATTTTTATTGATTACAAAAAATTCTTGAATTACTGCAAATGAAATATATAATACAATTATATATATAATCTATAGATTGATGAAAATAAACTTTTTTAAATATTAACAAATATTTAATGAATATGGCGTATAAATTAATTCACAAGAATCAAAAAAAAAAGAGAAGAAAAAATGTCAATCATCCGTAGGGCGGCTTATATATTTCGGGGCCCTTAAATTATGTTGTATGCCGTTTTAATTTATTGCCAAACCGTTAAAAATATTCAAACAAATAATTATATTCTTAATGTTTTTTTTTTTTTTGCTTTTATTCCAAGAATCAAGATTATTCTTAAAACCTGAAATTTAATTATTTAAGCTTTTTAGGTTTTTGTAATGGTGATGAAATTGAAATTGTATTGGTTCAGTTCTAGAAAAATCAAAAAAGCTTTAGTTTTTTGGTTATTCTCCGGCTTACGGCTAAATTTAGTTAGAAGGAGAGCCACACCTAATTATATTAGTTGATTGCAAATTTTTTTACAAATTTATTGATTGATAACCCCCGTCTATTGTTGTCAAAAAAACAAAAAAAAAAAAACCTTTTTTCAAACTATACTTTTTAAAAAAAAGCTTCCTAGATTAACATTGTTACAATCTCTCAAATTTTTCATAACCATCATTGGTTAATATTAAAAATTATGGCTGCAATGATGATAGCCACAGAATAAAAGATAAGTTTTTCAATTCAAATTCATGTTTCATTTCATATAAACTTCGAAGAATTTCCCCTTTTTGCTTTTTTTTTTTTCAGATCTTTGCTGTATAATATATCTTATTGTTTTCTTTTAAATAATTTTTCATCTTATTAAAAATGGAACCAACATTATCACAAGGTGCTGGATATGGATTAATTATCGGTGGTAGTGCTTTTTTCGCCATAGTAATGAATTATGTAACTCATTTACAAAATAAATATACTCAACATAATTCAAATAAAATTGATGAATTTGTTTCTGGAAGTAGATCGATTGGTTTTGGATTGTTATTAAGTACAATTTTATCAAATTGGACTTGGAGTTTAACATTATTAGAATCTGCTGTTAAAAGTTATAATATTGGATTTAGTGGTTCATATTGGTATGCTATAGGTGGGTTATTACAAGTTTCTATATTTTCTATAATATCAAGTAAAATTAAAAAAAATGCAAATTTAGTTACTACATTTCCTGAAATGGGTTATTTTAGATTTGGTAAAGCTGGTCATTTAAGTTTTTTATGGTGTGGATTTGTTTGTAATGCAATTGTTAGTTCTTGTATATTATTAGGTGGATCTGCTGTTTTTCATGCTATAACTGGTGTTAGTCAATATGCTTCATTATGGTTAATTCCTTTTGGTGTTGCTATTTATGTATCATTTGGTGGTTTAAGAGCTACTTTTATATCTGATGCTTCACATACTTGTGTTATATTAATTTTTATTATTGTATTTGTTTTTGAAGTTTATGTAGCAAATGATAAAATTGGTTCTGCTGAAAAAATGTGGGAATTATTACAAGCTTTACCACCTGTTGAAGATAATTATCATGGTTCATATTTAACATTTAGATCAAAACAAGGTGCTATATTTGCAGTAATTAGTGTTATTACTGGGTTTGGATTAGTTGTTAATGATCAAGCATATTTATCAAGAGCAGTTGCAGCTGATCCAAGAATTACTTCACGTGCTTATTTTTTTGCATCATTTTGTTGGTTTGTTATTCCTTTTGCAATGGGTGCTTCATTAGGTCTTGCAGGTAGAGCATTAGAAAATTATCCAGATTTCCCAAGATTATCAGCTCTTGAAGTTGGTGAAGGTTTACCTGCTGTTAATGCTGCAGTTTATTTAATGGGTAAATCAGGACTGGCAATGATGTTGGTAATGATATTTTTTTCAGTAACTTCTTCTTATTCTGGTGAATTAATTGGTACTTCAACTTTAATATCTTATGATATTTATAAACGTTATTTTAAACCTAATGCTTCACCAAAAGAAGTTATTTGGGCTGCTAGAATTAGTGTTTTCGGTTGGGCTATTTTTTCAAGTGCGTTAGCTTCTATATTTTATGGCCCTGCTAAAATTTCAATGGGTTGGTTATTTAATTTCTTGGGTTGTGCTACAGGTGCTGGTGTTTTCCCAATTGCTTTATCATTTACTTGGAAGGATTTAAATAAAGCTGGTGCTGTTGGTGGTTCTGTTGGTGGTATGTTTTTAGGTTTAATTGCTTGGTTGGTTATGTGTAAAGCTTATACTGGAGAAATTAACGTTACTAATTTATCATCACAATGGGTTTCATTTACTGGTAATGTTACTTCTTTAAGTATGGGTGGAATAATATCTATATCATTATCATTAATTTGGCCAGCTAATTTTGATTTTGAAAATACTAGAAATAGAACAAGTTTAATTAAAAATGAACATATTGAAAAAACAACTGATGAAATTGAATTAAGTGAAGTAAGTGAAGAAATTTCAACTGAAGAATCATCAAAAATAAATGAAACTAAAGAAGATCAAAAAATTCAAGTTTCATCAGTAAATGATAGTAAAGATGTTTTAGAAGATCAAAAAATTGAACTTGCTTCATTAAATTCAGAATTTGATTATTCAAATACTCAAATTGATCATGTTCATTTAGATCATCAATTTAAAAAATATTGTGGTTTAGTTGCTGTAATAGCGATAATTTTTACTTTTGTTATACCTATTCCATTAGGTGCTTCTCCTTATATTTTTTCACCTAAATTTTTATTAGGTTGTATTATAATTATAATTATTTGGTTATTTGTTTCTTTCTTTTATGTTATTGTTGTTCCGATAATTGAAGGTAGAAAAGGTATTTGGAATATGGCTAAAGCTGCATTTTCTTTCAAAAGGAAAGATTAAATAGATTTTTATAGATCGGAATATTTGTTATATATATTTCAGGTAGCGTTTGTCGTAATTTTTTGATGACATTAATGTTTTTTTTTTGAGACACCATCTCTAGAAAAAAAATAAAAAAAAAAAAAAATATTTGAACCATCTCTTGAAATTAATCAATCAATCAATCAATAATGTCAGATATACTACAAACATTACAAGATAATCCTCAAGATATATTTAAATTTAAATCAGAAAATAATGATTCTAATTATTTCAATAAATTGACTAAAAAATATTTAAGTCCATTGGTTAAAAAATATTCAGTATTAGATGATATTTATATAGATGGATTAGATTCAACTCAAGTATTTGGTCAAACAAAAATGGTACTTGAAGGATTAGGAGAACAATTATTAGGGGAAGAAATTCCTAATTTAAAAGAACAAGTTATAGATGAAGAAGATGAAGATGACGAAGATGATAATGAAGATGAAGAACAAGAAATTATAAATGAAGAAGAAATTAGTGAAGAAGAAAATGATGGAGAAGGAGCATTTGATGATGTAGAAGGAGAAGATGATGATGAAGAAGAATTAGATGACGAAGAAGAACTAGATAATGAAGATGATGCAGAAACTTTACATGAAGAAGAAGAAGAAGAAGAAGAAGAAACAGATGTTGGATCAGATTCAGAATCAACCACTCATAAAAAAGATGCATTTGGATTAAATGATGGATTTTTTGATATTGATGAATATAATAAACAAGTCATGGCATTGGAAGACCAAGCTAATAATAATGATCAAAATGAAAATGAAGAAGAAGAAATAGATTATTTTGGAAATTTAAGTGATGAAGAAGATGAAGAAGAAGAAGAAGAAGAAATGGATTATTATGATGATTTTTATGATAAACCAGGAAAATTCCAACAAAATAAAAAACAACCAACAAAAAGTTCAAAAAATAAAGAAGAAGAAGATGAAGAAGAAGAAGATTTTGAAGGAGATTTTGCAGAAGAAGAATATGATAATGCAATTGAATCAGCAAGACTTGATTTATTTGCTGATGAAGAAGAAGATATTAAATCAAAAGGAGAAGAAAATTTATCATCATTTGAAAAACAACAAAGAGCAATACAACAAGAAATTTCAAAATTAGAAGCTGAATTGGTTGCTGATAAAAAATGGACTATGAAAGGGGAAATTACATCAGAACAAAGACCAAAAGATTCATTATTGGATGAAACTGAATTATCATTTGATCGTACAGCAAAACCAGTACCAATTATAACTGAAGAAGTTACTGAAACAATAGAAGATTTAATTCGTAGAAGAATTAAAAATGATGAATTTAATGATTTACCAAAAAGATTAATAACAGATTTATCTAAATTTCATAAAGCACCAAAAGCAGAAGTTTCTGAACAAAAATCTTCAAAATCATTATCTGAATTATATGAAGATGAATATAATAATGTTGATGCTCAACAAGAAGAAATAAATGAAGAAATTAAAAAACAACATGATGAAATTACTGAATTATTTACAAAAGTAACTCATAAATTAGATGCATTATGTTCTGCTCATTTTATACCAAAACCACATCAAAGAAAAACAATTGAAATTAAAGTTACTGATGCTTCAAGTCCTTCAATTAGTATGGAAGATGCTCAACCATTACATGTTGGAAATGAAGCAGCATTGGCACCACAAGAAATATATAAATTAGGTGATGATCCAATTAAAGGTAATGGAGTTAAAGGTAAATCAGAAGTTCAATTAAAATCAGGTTTATCATATTCTAAAGATGAATTAAGTCGAGAAGATAAACAAAGATTAAGAAGAGCTACTAAGAGAAAGAAGGCAAGAGATTTTGATAGAAGAGAAGAAAATAAACGTCAAAGATTAATGCAACAATCATCATCTACTAAAAATAATAAAAGACCTAAAGATAATGAAGTTATTGATACATTATCTAAAGCCAAGAATATTACAGTTGTTGGTAATAAAGGTGAAATGAGAGATGTTAAAGGTAATCTTAAAAAATCAAATGGTCCTCAAACTTCAAATAGTTTTAAATTATAGGTAATATATACAGTTTTGATAGATATCAAATCAAAGTTTAAGATTTTTAGTCGAAATTTAATTTTCGTTCCGAAATCATAATTTTTTTTTTTTTTTTTTTTTTCTGTTTGGTGCCCTTGAACTTAATTTACCAATTGAGATATTATTTGTATCAAACGAGTTGTTTAAACTTAAAACAAATGTAATTAAAGTTATTTTGCATTATAAGTTGTTGTCAATTGACTTATATTTATATTCTACTCCTTTCCATCCCATCCCCACTCTTGTTCACCCACTCTTGGCAAGATAAGATATTATATATCATACAGATTCACTTCAGTTGCTTGCGGAAATTATTAATCCCCCCCACAATTTTATTGTTCCGCTAACAATAAAAAAAATATTATATATAAAACCACTTTAATCAACCATATAAAAGGATCTGAAAATAACATCAATTTAAGATCTGTCTTTCTCTTGATCTTGCATTTTCATCGGTCAAGTTTTATAAATTGTTATCATTCCAATAATGATTACTTTTGGTTTTATTTATAAACTATTAACACTTCCATATGTTATTATTAAAACAATAATTCAATATTATACTATAGGTACAATTTATACTAGAACAAATAAAGAATTTAAAAATTCATTAGCAAAAAATCTTAAAATATCAATTGATTCTTATGTTGCTGGAGATTTTGTTAAAGATGAAGTAAGAATGTTTTTTTATACACCACTTGATAAAATTATTGAAAAAAACAAATCAAATGCATTTTCTTCATATTTATCACATTATTGTGAAAAATTTAATGAATATAGTTATTGGATTCATAAAACTGATACACCTCCTGAAAAAAGTAATGTATTAATTTATTTTCATGGTGGAGGTTATTTAATTAATATGTTTGAATCACAATTTCTTTTCATTTCAAGTGTTCATTTTGCATTAGATGAAAAAGCAAAAGAAAATACATCAATATTATTTGTTGATTATTCATTAACATTATTTGATCATGAATATCCAACTCAATTTTATGAATGTTTAACTACTTATAGTGATTTAATTAAAGCTGGTTATAAAAAAATATTTTTAATGGGTGATTCAGCAGGTGCTCATATGTCTTTAACTTTAGCTAGAGCAATTGCTTATCCTGAAGAAACTAAAGAACAATTTGATCATTATCCAAAATTCAAATTAAATTTTAATGTTTCTGATTTACCTCAACCAAGTGGTTTATTATTAGATGCTCCATGGGTTGATCCATGTACTGTTCCAATTCTTCCAAATAGACGTGGTATTGATACTTATGGTGATTTAAGTGCTTTAGATACAAAAATGGGTGATTTTTATGTTGGTAAAGGTGATAAAAAATTTATTCATAATTTTTTAAATTATAGAAGAACAAATTGGGAAGATCATTGGGCAAAAGTTGATCCTATTAACAATGGTAATACATTAATGATTATTGGTGAAAGAGAAGTTTTAAGAGATAGTGTTGATGATTTTATTGCAATTGCTAATAAAAATAATAAAATTGAAGTAAATATTGAACCTGGTGGAATTCATGCTGCTATGTGTTATGTTGAAAGTTTAGATTATCTTAATAAAGAAGGTGCTGAAAAAGCTATTAGAGGTGAATATAAAGATAAATATGCTTTGAATTTAATTACTGATTTTATTAATAAAAGAGCTTGAATATATATATATATATATAGATTATGTATATTGAATAAAATTTGTCTTTTGGTTGTAAAGTGATTCTAATGTGATGTATAACATTAGAAATTTAAAGTGGTTGTAAAAACAAATTTTGAAAAAATAATTTTTTGGTGTCAAACCCTTAATAATGAATGTAGTCAATACAACAAGATCTGTTAATATATAATTGTAAATAGTAACTATTAGAGTTAATTCATTAGTATTGATTGATTGATTGATTGATTGATAGATAGAATATATAAATCTTTTGAAAATTGATAAACTATTATTGGTGTTATAATTGAATATTTATGTATTTTGCCCCCTAAAAAGTTTTACAACCAAAATCAAAACAAAATTTCTCATAGCCCTTAAAAATTTTATATAAATATCCAGTTAATTTCCCTTACTTTTTAAATTTTTTATAATCCCTTTTCCTTTTTTTTCTTCTTTCCTTTTATCATCTATTTCATATATATCATCATATCATCATGTTATTGATAGTTTTATATTTAATTACATTGGTTCAAGCTGGTATTATTGCTAGATATAAAAATTATAATTATAATTGTTCTACAACCACTGGTTCATTTATTACTTCAGTTCCATTTCAATTTGCATTAGGTGTTCAAGAATATCATGGTAATAAATCTGAATTATATTTGGTTTATGCTCTTGCTGATGGTCAATTGATTCATGATGCTAGTCATACATTTAATTGTCCTTCTAAAACAACTACAAAATATCATAGGAGTGATCATACTTTGAAAAAACGTTGGAGTTGGTATTCTGCAAGTATTTATAGTCCAACTACTGAAGATAGTGATCCTTGGCCAACTACTCAATATAATACTGCTCCTACTACTGAAAATAATGAACCTTATCCAACTAATTATAATGCACCATATCCTACTACTGAATGTGGTGAATGTCATAATGAACCAACTTATCCAACTACTACTGAATGTGGTGAATGTCATAATGAACCAACTTATTCTCCAACATATCCTCCTACTACTACTCCATGTAATTCAACATCATCTTCTTATAGCAGAACAAGAACACATCATACATCAGCAACTTATTGTCCTACTACACCAAAAAATTGTACTATATGTAAACAAGATTGGAATTTCTTAATATCATTAAATGATAGTGTCTTAAAAGATCCATATGGAAGAACAGGAGAAATTGCATCTAATAATCAATTCCAATTTGATGCACCACCACAAAATAATGCTTTATTTACTTCAGGTTTTTCAATTACTAGATATTCTTATGAATGGGTATTGGCATTGAATGAAGAAACTACTTGGTGGCAGTGTAAATCTGGTAATCAAGGTGTTTATAAAATTTATAATGCTCCTGTAGATTCTCAATGTTCTAGAATCAAATTGGTTGTTATTAGAGCAGTTGGTTGTTCATGAGTTTTAGAGTGGGTGTGAAAAAAATAAAAAAAAAAAATTGTGTTTTTGGGTGGTTTAAATTCATTTTACCATGGTTTATTAATTATTATTTCTTATTAGTAATTTCGGTTCGACATGTTTTTGTCGTTTTTGTTTTCTTTTCGGTTTTATATTTTCTTTTAATGTATATATTCACACCTGTAATTTTTGCAGCATACTTTATATAATCGAAACTACCAATTTTTACGCCCACAAAAAATAAAAAATAATTTACACTGTTATATCTGAAAAAAAAAAAAAAGTTTTTTTAATTATCATGTTGCATAATTATAAATTTTATCAAATAATTTAAAGATATTCATTTAAAAAATTTCTTTATATAATTTTCTAAAGAAAAAAAATGGTGTCGTAATAATAATTACAAAATCTGATAAATTTTTATCAAGTTCAGAATTTGGTCCTTCTTTATCTGTTATTGTAATTAATTCATAGCCATGATCTTTAATAAAATTTCTAATACCTAATTCTATTCCTAATAATCTTGGAGGAAATTCTTCCAAAAATAATTTTCAGTATTTTTTGACCAAAATTTCATTAAATATAATTAAATTTTTCATCAAATACTTTTTAGAGATAAAAACGAAATTGTTTTTGACTAAGAATTTTAAAATCAATAACCAGTTAAATAAAAGAGTATAATTAGATATGAGAGAAAATATAGATAATATAGACTTGTTATTTCAGAAAAATTGCTTCTATGTACATCGGGATTTCAAAAACATTAATTACCCCTTTAGGAAGTTTTGACAAATTTTCCATCACTAATAAAAATCTGCAAGATTGTGATCCCGCAAGATTGTGATCCCCACGTTATAAAAAAAAACATACATCAAACAATAATTAAAACAACAACATCAAATCAAATCATGTCATATAAATCATTAATCAAAAAAAAAATAGATATATATATCCAACATATCATTTAAGGAATTGTAATTAAAAGAGAATGAAAACTAATACTAATTAATTAATTATTTAAAAGAAATTAAAACTAAAATAATAAGTTTCCATTTTGGTCATCCTACAAACGAAACAATTAAATTATTACAAGATTATGGAATTACAATATTTATTCCACCTGGTTCAATATCTGTATTTTCATTGGAAATGGGTCATTTTGACATATGAATTGATAATTTTGTTCAAGAAGGTGCTATTGAAGCTTCATTAAATTTAGATTTATATGATTTAGATCATCACCAGAAGAACGAAATGCAAGTGGTGGAACTGATGATGTTTATGATATACCAAATTATGATAGATTAGTTTATGCAAGTTTAGAAGGTTGGGATACAGCATTAAAAAATGTTATTTGGACAAAAGGTCATCCAATTTATAATCATTTAAGAGATGGTGAATGGGCATTAGATTATGTTGTTAATCGTTTAGATAAATATGTTAAAAAATCAAAAACTTTAGGTAAATTTCAAGATTGGTCATGTTCAAGATTTGATAAAATTAGAAAAACTCCATTCTTTTTAAGACGACGTTATTTTGCTTTAATTGTTGGTATTGCTTATGAAACAGCAATATTTAGAGAGATAAAGATTAATGGATAATTGTATTCAACAAGTTCAATGTTTAGCCTTAACATCAAATCAAATGTGTGGTTGATTGAATAATGCATCATTATTACCTGATAAACTGGTACCATGTCTAGCAGCAGGTTTACCATATTTTAGTAATGATCATATGAGGCATGTTTTTATTTCTTTTAGAGCTTTATTAATTGTACCAGGTAGATTTGAAGATGCAAAATTACATATTTTAGGATTTGCTAAAACTTTAAAACATGGTTTAATACCGAATAAAATATAATGCAAGAGATGATGTGTGGATTTTCTTACAAGCTAATCACGAATATGTCACTTATGTGCCAAATGGTATTGAAATTTTAGATGAAAAACTTAAAAGAAGATTTTAAATGATGAATATATTCAATATGATGATCCAAAAGCTTTTAGTTATGAAAGTTCTATAAGAGAAATTATATATGAAATTTTCCAACGTCATGCAAAAGATATTAAATATCGTGAAGCAAATGCTAGATCAAATTTAGATTCAAAAATGAAAGATAAAAGTTTTAATGTTGAAATTAATATTGATTGGGAAACTGGTTTATCTCATATTGGTAATCAATTTAATTGTGGTACATGGATAAAATGGGAGGAAGTGAAAGAGTTCATAATAGAGGATTACCAGGTACACAATGTGATGGAGCACCAATTGAATTACAAGGATTAATGAAAAGTGGATTAATAAATTACATGAAGAAGATAAATTTAATTATACGGAAGTTGAAAAAAATGATGGTAAAAAAATTACATTTAAAAATTGGAAAAGATTAATTCAAGAAGAATTTTAAAAATGTTATTGTATACCAGAAGATCCTTCAGAAGATTCTAAATATAATATTGATCCAAAAATAATTAATGGAAGAACTATTTAAAAAGATTTATATAAAACTGGTAAACCATTTGAAGATTATCAATTATTAATAAACAATTTTTTGCACATTAGGTAGAGAATACTAATAATCATCAACCACCAAATGTATTTCCAAAAAGTTTATGATTAAAAAGAAGAGGAATATAATACTCATATTTACTACCTAATAATACTATCCAGATACACCATGGTCGTAATTCATCTGGACAATTCAATGCAAATTTATTAGATACACTAGATGATTATAATTCTACAAATATTGATAATTTATTAGGTAATATTCAATGGTTTGATCAATGGAAGGATTTTAATTATGATTTTAAGTTAAATATATTATAATAATTTATAAATGAATCAATAATATATGTTGTTAAATTATCATGATCAATTAAAATTTTTTAGAGAGAGAAAGAGCATTTGATATAAAATAATATACATTGCAAA
>JAKTXL010000153.1:0-29388 GCA_030582535.1 Insectozyma bohioensis | reverse complement strand
TAGTAAGTCAAATAGTTTTATAGAACATTTTATGATTTATGATTTCTGAAAAAGATAATAATTGTGTAATAATAGTAATGATATATATATATATAATAATAATAATATCAAAAATAAATAAATTTCTATTATACAAGTTTTTCTTTTTCTGATGTCGATTTATTTAATGTTTTGATGCTGCAAAAAAAAAAAAAAAAAAAAAAAAAAAAAGAAAAAGAAAGGGTATATGATATCGTCAGATGAAATATTTCATTACAAACTATATGAATAAGCAAATAAAATAAAATAGAATAAATTTTATCTGATTCATAATAATTAATAATATCATCATATATTTCAAATTTTGTTGTAACCGTATTAAACAAACATCGTGTTATTATTGTTAAATTTGGCCCGGCATCGTTCTAACTTCGCCCTGGATCGTTCTAATTTGGCACCACTTAACTATTTTACAAAAATACCAATTAATTATTACTATGAATATATAATTTCTTAATCATAGATGATATTAATCTACTGAATTAACTTCCCGGTAGTGGTTAGGTTATTAATTACCTGCTTTTTCAATAAATATAATATATCCTATGTAGGGTTCGAACACGAGCCTGTTCTGAAAAGTTAACTTTCAAAAATACAGGTATGCGCAGTTGCGCCAAAGCTTAGTGTCGGAAAAACTTTTTGAAATTCGGAATAAGGTCTTTCTGCGGGCCCATGCCGCAACAAAATTTGAAACGAAACGGGCTTGTGTAAATTTTTGAAACCAAAGATTTTGCTGGCCACTTTTAAACAAAACCCTATTCTTTAAAATCAAATAGGGTTCTGTTTTTATTATATTAGTGACCAACAAAATACTCTCCAAAAGGGTCAGGTTATGTTTAGAATAACAATAACCCAAACCTTTTTTTTTAGTCAAAAATATACCGTGGAATTAAACTACACAATATCCCTTTATAACCAAAAAAAACTCCTCATATGATTTAAATCTAATTGAATGATATAAGTGGGATACTTAATATTAATAATAATAATAATATGTTGACTTAAGTTGTGGTTTTTTATTTGAATACTTTGTGGTTGCAAAATAAAGAAAATAGTTGTAAAAAAAACTTTTTGGAATGGATAACAAAATGCGGCCTTACAAAAATTTATATACTGTATATTTTTTTCACAGCTACAATACAATACCACAAAGTACTTCACTTTTTAACAATTCATTCATATTGCTTTTAAAATGGTTATTGATCTTAAGATATTCCCATGTTTCAATTAATTCCTAATTCATAAAAGCAGGTATGTCGATAGTTTATTTACTTATAAAGAGTATATACTTTAATTCCATGTCCGAGTAGATCTCTAAACGGATCTCTAAATGAGCAACAACAAAAGGGTTTATTAACTCGACCTCCATTGAATGGTGGTCAGTAAAAGAAAATCGACTTTGCAGCTGACGGAATACAATCGAATTCTTGTTTCAATTTGGAAATAGGGTCTTGTTTTGTGAAATCGGGAAAAATGAAAAGAGTCGAACCCGGTTTCGTTGATTTTTTAAAAATTTCAAAAAGTTTAAAAAAAATGAACCACCTTAAAATATACTAAGACTGTGTTTATTTAGAGTTTCTCTTTCCATATATGTGGTTTAAAGGGAATGTTATCTTACAAAATTTTAAATTTTTTTTTTAGAATAAAATTTATATAAATTGGATATTTTATCAATATATTTATTAAATGTTTCAATTGATATTTTTGTTAAAATTTCTTATTCAATTTTATTAGTTTGAATTAAAACATATTTGTTTCATCGATTTTCTTCTACCATATGCTATTAGGTTGTAAGGAGGGGAGGGGGAGGGCATACTATATGAATCCCTCGATCTAAAGAAATTGAGTCTTTTTTTTTTTTAACTGTTGTTATATTTGTTATAAATTGAGTTTATATAAATCTTATATAGTTTTTATAAAAAGTTTTGTACAAACAGTGTATAGAAATTTAATTTACGGTGTTATAGAAACTTTTTATCATGACCAATGGCTACGCGAAAAAAGGAAGAGCGCGAGTTCGCTTCCGCGCTCCGACCAACTCCAGGTCAGAGATTAGGCAGGTAAGTATTTATATAGATGGTGAAAACAGTAAGTACCCACGGGTGAGTGAGCTGGAGGAGCCACAATAGCCCTAGGCAATAGTTGATTTCTTTGCTGGTAGAAATTAATATCACTATTGTAGTCGCTATGAGGTACAGCTAGAATGAATTTAAGACACCCGTCGCTCGAAGAATGGGTTCTATCCCTACCCATAGGGGCAGTAGATACGTTCCCTTTAGGACGAATGTGCGTGAACACATTGAACCGTCGTACAAAAAAGATACGGAAGGGACAACGAAGAAGCAGTAGGTATTACGTGTGTAAAGCTATGGTCTATATAGGTAAAGGTGCCTGAACCTAAATGACAGGATTTATTACTAAAAATTAGTAATGAATATTCTGAGTTTATTAGTTAAGTTGTATATTAACTATATAATCTTCCTAAATAAATATAGATGTTTTGAAAAAAAAAAAAAACCAAACTAAAACTAAAATTAAGTTTCTAAAAATAAAATTTAGTTTGGTCTTGGCCGTAAAAAAGAGCAGCAAAATTATAATGCGTAAATAAACGGTATCGTATACAAATACTAAAAAGAGTGCAAAATCTTTAGATACTAAATTTATATAGTAGTAGAAAATTAGAAATATTTAATTTTGAATTAATCATAAAATATAGATTATATTAATTTTTAGACTTTTTTAAAATAATATATTTTGTTCATAGTTAAAGTTTTTTCATTCATTTACATTGCTATTCCAATATTCATCAATAATGGATTTTGGTAACCTTATTCTTCTTCTTCTACGTCTTCTAATTGGACGTTTATAAATTTTAGCTTACTTTAAAAACATATTGGGTATTAAAAATCTACAAAAATATATTTTTGAATTTGTATATTATTGATATATTAGTAATGTTCTTTAGAACTACTATAAAGTTTAATTTAATAAAATTATCAAACATCAATAAAGTTTTATAATACTATACCAAGAAAAAAAATTTGTTACTTCATATAATCATGACAAGCTTTTTTCTTTTTATGTATTTATTCTTCATTTTTTGAAAGCGTTTTACCTCCGATCCTTAAATTTAATTAAAAAAATGTTCACTTTTAAAGTTGTTATCTATTACTTCTGATAAATAAAAGTCATCATTTACAATCAGGATATTTTATATTTTTTTTTGGCCGAAGACAAGTAACGTAATACTGTGTTTATTTGGAGTTTCTCTTTCCATATATGTGGTTTAAAGGGAATGTTGTCTTACAAAAATTCAAATTTGTTTTTTGAATTAAAAAATTTTTATATAAATTGGATATTTTAAATATCAGTATATTTATTATATGTTTCAGTCTATATTTTTGTTATTTATTATTTTGAATTAAAACGTAATTTATATTTATTTCACCGATTTTTTTATAGCTACCATATGCTATTAGGTGATAAGGAGGGGAGGCATACTATATGAATCCCTCAATCTAAAGGAATTGAGTTGTTTTTTTTTAGCTGTTGTTATGTTTGTTATATATTGAGTTTATATAAATCTTATATAGTTTTTATATAAGGTTTTGTAAAAACAGTGTATAGAAATTTAATTTATGGCCTTATATCAGAAATAAAGAAACTTTTTATCATAACCAAACTAAATTTTTTTTTTTTTTTCAAAACGTCTAATTTATTATATATACACGAGTATATATACTAACTATATTATAAATTTTGAATAAGGAAAGCCATTTATATTTTATTTTTATTGCCGAAGAAAAGTACCGTATTTTCCACGTTCAAGAAAATTGACGAGTCGTAAAAGATTTTTATTTACGATTCTATTACTTTCTTGGTGACATATCTATTACAAATATAATAAATTAGATGTTTTGAAAAAAAAAAAAAATCTATCTATCAAAACTTAATTAAAATAGATTTATCTGATAAGAATAATAAGGTAAAACTAAAGGTTGCAACCCAGCCAAATAAACAAACATATTTGCGTATTTTAGTTAAGCCACCACCATAATAAAATGTTCAAAAACATTTCGCAACATGTTCTACATTTTTATGTATACAAATTCAAAATTTAACTATTTGAATTTTCTGTAATAAACAAAGTTTTTAAGTTTTTATAGAGTATAAATAATAATGCCTCATTAATTTTTGCAAATATTTCAATAATAACTATATGGTTATGATCAAAAAAATAATTAGCTTTTATTTTGCCTTTATTTTTTCTCTAGTTTTTGAATTATCCCCCCCCCCCCCTATAAATTCTAAAGAATTTTTAATCCTCATTCTTTTTTTTAACAAATATGATAAATCAAATCTGTTTTTAAGTTAATTTTTTTTATTATTTTAAGTTTATACTTGAATGTCAGCAAAGGAATCGGATTAAATAGTCAAGTGAAATTGCAAAAATTTCAATATATAAAGAGAATAATCCAAAGTACTTTTCTGAATATTTTGTTGTTATTTTATTTTTTTTTTGATTTTTTGCTTAATTAATTAATTAAATATGAAGAATATTTTAATCTTCATTGGATTCACAATGGTTGCTATCTTAGGTTTATCAACAAATAATCTTAACAAGAATGATTTGGTTCCAGCAGTTGTTAAAGAAACCGATAATATAAGTCCTGTAAGAAAGAGAGAATTTCCGGCTTATGATTTTACAGCATGGGTAGATGCTAAAACTCTGAAATATGGTGCAATAGCTGCTTGGGCGGCATTTGCTTATACAACTGTTGGTGTATCTGCTGATGTATATTTAGCATATTTATCCTGTAGTCGTCAGGCAGGAACAGGATTAACAGAGTATGATCTAATAGTAGAATGTACTAATGCAATACGAAAAGCTGCTTATTCGGTTGTTTATATGGCTAGTGCTATAGCTACTATTTGGAAATCGTCAAGTACTAAACATGAAGATGCTTACGATAACATTCAATTAATAGAAGCTAAATTACATGATATATACCTGCAGGTTTTGAAAGTATTAAAATATTGGAATTTAACAGAATTGAAAATACACTTGGAAAAAGAGATGAAGATGATACTTATAATTTTATTGTCGGAGAAAAAGGTTCTTCTAATTATATTTATAATATTACTATTAATGGTAATAAAATTCATTCGTATATTATACCAACATCAGCATTAACTACAAATTCTACAGATGATAGTATTAATGGTAAAAGAGCTGATCAAATTTGTTACGCACAATGGCCTGATTATTGTATTAGAGATCATACAAATGGAATGCTCCTGCCTTATAGTATAGCAACTGATATATGTATTTCAGATGATTTTAGATTTGATACTGATGGTAATTATGGTAATTGGGACGACAGAACTATGGGTCATTTATTTACTTCTCCATCTCTTGATCCAGCAGAAGGATGGGTATCTTCATACTATAAGTTGTACACTAGAGTTTATGTAGAAAGAAAAATTTTAATTAATAATTATTAATACATATATTTTTAGAATACTTTAATCAATTATAATTTCTTCATGTTCTTCTTTTTCATGTTGTTCTTCAATTGGATCAGATTTAATTTCTTCTTCTTGAATTTGTTCTATTATTTCTTCTTTTTGATTTGGTTCTTCAATTATTTCATCTTCATGAACTTCAATCACATCATCATCTTTTTCTTCATATTCTTCTTTATTATTATTATTATTATTATTATTATTATTATTATTATTATTATTATTATTATTATTATTATTATTATTATTATTATTATTATTATTATTATTATTATTATTATTATTATTATTTTCAATTTTTTCATCATTTATTATTGATTCTTCTTCTTTTTCTAATTCTTCATCAGGTTCTTTACTTTCAAGTCTTCTTCTTAATCGTTCATCTCTTGATATAAATTGTTCATGTTTTAATTGTTGTCTTCTTTCAAATCTTCTTTCACTTGCAAATTTTAATTCTTCTTCTTCTTGTTCTTTTAATCTTGATAATTCTTCTTGTTTTCTAGCTTCTTTAGCTTCTAATCTTGATGATCTTTTTCTAACTGCTAATAAATTTGAAATTTGAATTTCTTTCCTTTTATTAATAATATATTTTCTTTTTTTAATTTCTGTTTCATATATTATATCAATTAATTTATTTAATTGTGATTGAAATTTTTTATCTTTTTTAAGTTGATAAAATTTATTAAATTCATAAATATTTTTAAAAATTAATTCATATTTAATTGATTTAATATCAAATACTTTATCATCTTCATGAACTACTGCTATTTTTCTTTTTTTCGGAATTTCTAATGGATAATAATTTTTAATTCTTTTATATAATCGATTATCAAATAATAATAAATATTCATCATTACCATTAATTATAAAATCTGGTTTTAATTCATCAAATTGATAATTTAATCGATCTATCCAATCTCTAAATTTAGAATATTTAGAAATATTTTCAAGTAAAATATAAAAAATATCAATTTTTTCAACCATTTTTAATAAATTAAATGATTCAGTAGTTTTAAAACCAAATAATTCATAAGCTTGTTCAATTGATTCAGTTTTATAATATGAACATAAATTATTTTTTAATTTTTCTATAAAATCTGATCCAGATTGATGTTTTAATAATTCTAATTCAAATAAATCAATATCAAAATAATTTTGAATTTTTAAATATTGTCTATAATTAAATAACCAATTACATACAAATAAATATTTTGATGAAATTCTTAATGAATTTAATTCACTTTCTGGATCTTCTAATTGATTATATAGTATATATGGTTGTAATTTAGATAATTGATGAATTTGATCTTCTGAACCTATTTTTAAATCATCTGTTGGATTATTACTATCTGATGTCATATTATATTGATTGTAGTTGTACGCGTTAATTTATTTTTCAACAACAACCTTAAGCTTTGTTTATTGATTTGAATTTTTTTTTTGTTTTTTGGAAGAGAGAGAAGTTTTGATAATGGATCCGATGGTAAACACACTAAATTTTACACTTAACTCTAAGTTATATATATAATAATAATATAATATCTTGTCTATATATTAACACTATAACATATTTCTAGATTCATTAACATCTTCATCTTCATCTTCATAATCAAATTCATTTAATGCTTGTAATTCTATATTATTACCTATTTCTTGTTGTTCTCTATTTTGATTTAATTTATTATATTTCTTATTCAATTTCCTACTTTTATCTCTTAATCCTTGTGTTAATCTATTTATTGGACTAGTTTCATAAAATTCATCAAATACTTTATCAATATCTTCTAATTCAATACCTTTAGTTTCTGGATAAAATATTATAACAACAATTACACTTATAATACAAGAAGTACCAGGAAATAAATACATTGCCCAACCAATATTTTGTTTTAATATAGGAGCTAATAAACCAACTATAAAATTACTTAACCAATTACATGAAACAGCTAATGATACACCTTTTGATCTAACTGATAAAGGATACGATTCTCCTGATAATAAAAATGGTATTGGACCAAATCCAAATCCAAATGATGCATTATATATAATAACTAATATAGCAACTAATGTTGAAGTATAATTTTTATTTAATTTCATAAATAATGATATTAAAAATAAACATATACCCATTGCAATACCAGAACTTATTAAAATTGGTCTTCTACCCCATCTATCAACTAAAAACCATGTTGGTATAGTTGAAAATAAATATATTGTACCATTTACACCTGTCATTAATAATGCACCAGAATCATTAAATCCTGCTTCTAAAAATACTAATGGTGCATAATATGAAATAATATTAATACCATTTAATTGAGCAAAAATTAATGATGAACAAGCAACTAAACATCTAATTTTATATTTTTTAAATAAATATCTCCATGTTCTTTCTGATTTTGGTGTTGTTATTCTTTCTCTTAATATAGAATTTTTAATCATAAAAAATTCATTTTTTGGTTTTAAATCGGATTTATTTGAATCATATAATAATGATAATACATTATAACCTTGTTGATCCATATCATTATCTAATAACCATCTTGGACTTTCAACAATAAAAAATCCTCCTAAAAATAATATAAATGCAATTAAAACTTGTACAAATAAAGGTAATCTCCAACTTAAATTTGCTAAAAAACTATGAGGTTCTTTTCTTGTATTTTTAACATCTTGAATAAAATAACAAAAATAATCAACCCAAACACTTAATGCATAACCTGATATATTCCCAGTAAATTCTCCACAAACTAATTTCCCACGTTCTTCACTTGGACTAATTTCACATTGATATGATGGTACAATAGTTGATAATATACCAACACCAATACCTGAAAAAATTCTACCTATAGCAAATATAAACATATTTGGACAAAAACTTTGTAAACTACCACCAATCATAAATATAAATGTTCCTAATAATATAGTTTTTTTTCTACCAAAATTATCCAGAATTTTAGCAACTAATAAAGAACTTACCATTGCACCAATTTCTAATATGGATATAACTAAACCAATAGTTGTAGCATTTGGTTGATTGAAATATCCATTAAACGTATCAAATGCTAAAATACCAGAACATACTCCTTGTTCGTACCCAAATAGACTGACAAACAAACTTACGAATGCAGAAGTGAAATAAACCAATCTATTACCTTTAAATTTTAATTTTGAAGTATATTTTTTATTATTAAAATCAATATGTGAATACAGATTACCAAATTCATCTAAATATGATGATGAATTAGTTGAATTAGAACCATTTTCTTCTTCTTCTTCATTGAATTTAAACTGTATTGGATCGTAATCTTCTTCAATTTCTTCGTTATGATGATGTTGTTGTTTACTATTATCACTACTTCTACTACTACTTCCACTACTAGGTAAATTATCAGAATAATTATTAGTGGAATCTCCTTCAATATTTATATTTAAATTCTCTAGTGATTGATCAAATAATGATGTATTATTATCATCTGAAAATGGATTTTCTACTTTTTCATTAGTATTATTTATACGTTCGTAAGACATGATTGTATTAATGATAATATAATCATATGTGAATTAATAGCTAGATTTAAATAGATATTATAATGTATATATAGTACAATTGTTGTTGTTGTTGTTGTTGTTGGAGTATGTTGTGATTATTAGATCGGGGTGAAATCTCCTTTAAATTGTTGCTTTTTTCTATCTAATCTCTTATAAATATCCGTGTTTTTTTTATTATTAATTAATCAACTTTCAACACGTATGAACAAACAAAGAAAACTTTAATAAGAAAACAATAAAAATTCTAAAAAACCAAAAAAGAATTGAAAAAGCAAAAGCAAAAGTGAAGTGAAGTGAATTGAATTGAATTATCAAAATAGTTTAAAATTTATGGAAATTACTTTAAATTAGAATTTAGTTTGGGGGAGATTTTATATGTAGGATTGGGTTGTCTCAATCGAAGAAAAAAAACCATATTACATCATAATTTGGCAGCACAACAACCAAATTATCAAGACTAGATAAAGAAACGAGAAACAAAAGCAAAGCAAGATCTTTATCAACTTCTAGGCTTAAATTGAACTAAACTTCATTTTTAGTTGATTAGAAGTAGGGGGGTTTACAAGATTAATTTAATATTGATTATAAAATTAGTAATTAAGTATTGTATTAAGGGTCTAAATATAATATAAACATGAATATATAATAAGTATTGATGAAACTTTTTTTAAAAAATAATCTAATCTAGATCTATTTTCTTTTCAAGTAACTTTCAATATAGAAAGCACCAAATAATGCAGTTAAAGGAGCTAAATAAGCAACATTAATAATAATAGGTAATGCTTGATCAGGAGTTGATATACAACTAATTAATTTTAAATTATCTGAATTTACAATTTCTGAAGTATCAATAATCCAAACAAATGAATGTAATACAGCTATAGAACCACCTATAACAAATTGAGTAATTTGCATAGAAGTTAAAATTTTTTTAAAAAAATTTGGTACTCTAATTTGTAAACAACTTAATGAAAAATAAAAATACATTAATGAATGAATAAATGAATTAAAAACAACAAAGATCCAAATTGGTGGTGATTGAAATCTAATACCTGCCCACATACACATCATAGCACCAGCATGATGATAACTTTGTAATAATGAAGATGGTCTACCTTTTAATAAAATAATTATAGTATCAATAACTTCATAAAATTTTGATAAATAAAACCAATAACCAAAAATTTCTAAATTATGATAACCTTCAGTAGTTATAATTCTTGAAAAAATACCATTTTTTGAATCACAAACACTTTGAAAGAAAACATCTAATTTTTGGAAAGAAGAAGTTGAATCAAAATTTTCAATATTTTTTAATGATTCAATAAAATTTGGTAAAATATCACCTTTAAATAAATCCATTGTTGAAATTATTGAAGATGTCATACCAATAAATGTCCAAACTGAATAAATACATAAGAAAATATTATGTAATAAAACAAAAATTTTAAAAATTGAAGTTTTAGCAATTGAATATGGTGCAGAAGGTAATCTTTTTAATTGATTTTCATTCAATTTTTCTTTGGTATTATTTTTTTCATTATATTTTAAAATTTGTCTATTTCTAATTATTGGATTTAAATAATGTACGGATGTAAAATAAACTAAAGCAATAGTTAATGGAGTTGAAACATTCATTGAAGTATAATAAATAGATGATAAAAATTCATTTTGAAAAGGACTTGGAGGTATTGGAGTATTGAAAGTTGGTAAAGTTTTCCAAACTTCAGAATTAGGTAAACCAAATTTAACTAACATTTTAAAATATTTTTGATTATTGAAGTTATATTAAAAAAAAAAATATCAAAAAGAAAAAGAAGTTGTGAAAAGAAAAAAAAAAAAATTTTTATGGTTTAAAAGAAGTTGAAAAATTTACTTATATATAAAAGAGAGATTATACAACATCAACAAAACTATATTTGTACATAAACATTTGATACAAAACTTCTGTTTTCAGTTTAATGTAAGTGAGTTATGTAATCAACACATCTTAAATTATGTAATGATGTTGTTTTATTTTTAATTTACCCAAAAAAAAAAGAAATTTTTTTGCTTTTGCTTTTTTTTTTTTTCTTAATTTTTTTTTTCTTAATTTTTTACTAGGTACTGGTAACCCGAGGCATTGATGAATTTACTCCTATTTTAATAACCTTCAAATATATAACCAAATGAAGTAATATCAGTTGTTGCATGGTTAATATGAAACAAAAGATAAGTTTAATATATGATGTTGTTGTTATGGATTCAATTTAAAACTTAATAAAGTAGTTAATTCAATTCCAATAAATTAATTTAATTTTTATTTTTAATCTCACAAATTCAAATTCGAACAAACTACCCAACAAATAAATGTTTAATAATATAACTCATCTGTCTAAGTGGCCCCTATTGATCTATTTTATTCTATTGAAAGTTTAAAGATATATTTTAACATATTTATCCTTGTCTATATATATATATATATTCACATGAATTCAAAACAAAACCCTTTCTTTAAAGTTTGATTGGATATGTAACCGAAGAATACTTTGAACCGAACTAACCATACGAATTATCTCATTATAATTGCAGTATTGCTGCGAAATTAAATTAAAATAGAAAAGACCATAAACACGAGACACATATATTGAATATATGGGGGTGGGTTAGTTATTAACTAACTATATGACAAACTAATTAACTAATACCTTCTAGATATTTCATTAGAATACATCGATATAGTAACTTTTTAATTCGATCCAAAATCGCTTACTTTGAAGTCGGAACGGAAATTCAAATTCCCCAAAATGAAAGAAGTAATCTCCGAAACGAACATCAGAGCAGAGCAGGAAAAAAAAAAAATAGCGTACAAAATTTTCTACTGTTATTGTTCCATAATTGAGAATTTTATTAACACAAGACATTTAAAGCAAATTAATAAACAAAACTATAAAGTATAAACTTAGTCTAGAAACTTTCAAAACAAACAATCGAACAATCCAACAAACGAAAGCCATAACCTACATACATACGTAATGTACATGTACACTATGCAAATGATGTTAAAATAAACATGGAGAAACAGAAAGAAAGAAATAATTATTTCATTTTTCTTCTATATTTAGAAATTATTTAAATATTATACACATAAGAAGAAGTTGATATATGATCTTGTTGCAATTGTTGTTGTTGTGGTTGTAATGAAGGTGTTTGTGGATAAAATTTAACTGGCAGTTGTAATTGAAAATATAATTGAGCTTGAGTTTGTATTTTTGAAGGCAGTTGTTGTTGTTGTTGTTGTTGATAAGTACTTTGAGTTGTTCTAATTGGCAGTAACAACATTTGATTATAATTATTACTGTTATTATTGTTATTTCTTGTTGGCAGTTGATTTTGTTGGTAATTGTTTTTTAAGCCTTGTTTAGTTGGCAGTTGATAATTAGTATTTCTAACTGGCAGTAATTGTTGATAATCATTTCTTATAGGCAGTAATGATTGTTGTTGTTGTTGTTGTTGATTATATCCATTTCTAATTGGCAGCAAATTTTGATATTTATTTGGACTATTTAAATTAAAATTTAAATTTGTAATTGATTTTAAAGGAATTGAAGCTAAATTAATATTATTATTGTTATTTGAATTCATTATAGATTTATTAATTTTAACTGGTGATTGACTAATAACTGGTTCAATTAATGGATTAAATTCCATTTCACCTTTTTCATAAATTAAAAATCCTTTTTCTCTTAAATAATAAGTTAATGATAATATAGCTTTATTTAAACCATTCTGATTATCTTTAAAATATGATAAAATAATTTGATGATAATTTTCTGATTCTTGATCTTCATTATTAATTGGTTGTTCATTATAAATTAATTCAATACCTAATAAAATTTTAAATGGTATAATTATTTTATCATTAAATTCTTGATTTTTATTAATTAAAGAATTAAATTTTTTTGAATTTAAAGTTAATTTAAATTCAAAATTATTTGGTAATAAATTTTTTAATTGTTTTGAACAATATTTAATTTTTGATTCAGAACCTTTAATATCAATAAATATACTATTTTCATTTGAAAATTCATCAATTGTTGTTGGAAAATTTATAAATGAATTATAATCATTTTCAATTTTATAAATTTCATTTAATTTATTATTATTAATTAATATTAAATAATGACTTTTTAATAATTGAAATTTAATTGAATGATATATAGTTGTATTCATACTTGGTTTATTATTATTCATACAACATTTATAAACTAATTCATCAATTTCATATTTAACTAAATTAATATTTTTAGAATTTTTTCTTGGGCATTTAATTAAAACATTATTAATTCTTTTTAATGTAATATTATTATTATTATTTGTATTTGAACAATTTTTTCTATCTATATTTGAAGTAAATTTAATAAATACATTATATTTTTTCATAATTGATTGTATAATTGAACCTCCATTACCAATTATTGATTTATGAAATACTTCAGGTATATTAAATTTTAATTCAGAAGGTAATTCTAATTCAATTAAATTTAAAGTTTTTAATAAAATTGAATTATTTAAACATTCTAATATAATATTAAAATTATATTCATTATTTTTTTCAAATTTTATAATTGATAAATTATTTAATTGATTTAAAATTTTTAAAATTTTACCATTTTTTTTACCACTTATAAAATCTTTTTGTTGATTTGAAATTTCTAAAATTAATTGAATATTATTTATACAAATATTTGAAGAAGAAATTAAAGATTTTAATTCTTTTGAATTACCAATTATTTCAATTCCATTACAATTACTTGTTAAAATACATGTTTTAGATAAATTAAAATTTAAATTAGTTGATGATGATTTTAATGTATAATATGATGATATAATTAAATTTAAATCATGAATACAATCATTAACTGAATCTAAAGTACAACCTTGAACAATTATAGTTGAATTTAAATCTTCTCCTAAATTAGGTAATTGAATGAAAATACCATATTTAAACATTAAATTTAATAAATCTTTTTGATTATTTAAAATAATTAAATCTAATTTATTTTTATCAATTGTTAATTCTTTAATAATTAATTGTTTCTTTTCTAAATTAATTAATTTATTTAAAATATATTTTGATAATAAAATTTCTGTTATATTTTTTGATGTAATCCAAATTTTCATATCTTTATTATTTTTTAAAATTTTTGAATTATATAAATTTGGTAATAAATCAGGTATATAAATATTACATTTTGTTTGCTTTGCAATTTGATTAAAATTAAATAAATCAATACCTCCGACTATAGGTATAATTGATAATTCAATTGGGAAACAATCAACTACATAATCATTTAATAATGTATCTATTAAAATTCTTAATGATGTTTCACATAATGATATATTATCTTGATTACCTAAAATATGAATAAAATATTCCCCATCAACTACATCATTTGAATTATTATTACTATTTTCTAAATTAATACCATTAATAAATTTATTATTATTAATTATAATTTCAATTTTATAACGTTGACATAAATTAATTAATTCATTTGTAAAAAATTCATTAATTTTCATAAATTCATCAATTTTTAAAATTAATGATTTATAATTAATTAAATTAAAATTATTTAAAATTTGAATTTTTGAATCATTTATAAAATTTTCATTACCAAAAATTTTAAAATTAATTAAATTATTTTCTAAAATTTGTAATGATATATTACCATTTGTTGAAGATTTATTTATTTCTTTAACAATATTATTTAATGATGAATAATTATCTATAATTTTATAAGTTTGAGTATTTGTAATAGTTTTTTTCCATAAATTTGAAGAATTTGTTTCATAATATGTAATTATTTTTGAATTTGTTAATTTTGGATCAATTAAATAAGTATATTCTAAATTAAAACTAGTTGATGATGACATGATGAATGAAAATTAGATGAAATGAATGGGTATAACTGAAAATAAACTAATGAACGAACTAAGGTTTTTGAAAAGAAAAAAAAAAAAGACAATTGAAAACTGAAAACTGAAATAAAATAACGAAATAAACTTGAATTGAAAAACAAAATATTAAGTTCCAAAAAAAAAGGTTGAGGATATAAGTTTATATTTAAAGTGGGGTGGGTAGTAAGTAAGTTATATATAATATAGAAAATCTTTTTTGTTTTTTTTTTTTGACAGATATTATTATGAATAGAACCTTAATATTATTCAGATTTGTAATGTCTTGATTTAAACTTGTTTATTAATTTCATATTTTGGGTTATAATTTTGTTTTTGCAAAGATCTTTTTTGGTGCAAAATTCTAAATAAATAAAAAATCTAAATAGGAAAGTTTATTGATTTTACATCCATTTTAAGTAATAGAAAACATTGCAACCAATTTTGTGTAACATTTAAATTTTAAATTATTTCTACATCAGCAAAAAAAAAACCCGAGGGTGTTAAACAGATTTTAAAACTAGATCTATAATGAAATTAGTTCATTTCAACTGTATTGAACCAACAAGGCTTCCAATGTTGTATTATTCTACTGTGGTATGATGTTTAATATAAATGAAAAAACAAATATATATATAGTTGGTTGTTGAGTTTGATGACTTTCTAACAGTTCCAACAGTTTTTCGTATTTCAGTTAGTCGTTTGTTACATAAAAAAATTACCTAATTTAGTTCTTTTTACTTATATGCAAGATTTATATTTTTTTCACTTTCACTTCTATATATGGTAAAAATATATTTAATTAAACAATTTTATACTAACCAACTCAGTTTTAAAGGTTCTGTTTTTACCGTAAGTCGAATATTTACATATTTGATTAAAATTGATGTTATTTTTAGTACCATCGTTTTCTCTACTAAAAAGAAACGAAAAACTTCTTTTGTATTTGGATTATGTAATAAATAAATGAAATTAAACTATTTGATTTGTTTATATTCTTTTAGAATCCCAAACATAAACCATTTCATCCCATCCAGTAGTTGCTACCCAACCAGGTTCACCCCATAAACTATAATCACAACCAATAACAAATTCTTTATGATTACCAAATACACTTTTTAAACCACCAGTTCTTGTATTTAAAAACCTTGCTCTTTCATCACTTTCATCTCTCCATAATCTAGCAGTCATATCATAAGAAGTTGATAATAATTCTTTTGAATCATGTGGTGACCATTGAACTTTTCTTACGGCAAATTCATGACCAATTAATTCATTTAATGGAGTTGGACCTCTTAAATGAGTTGAAGGTGAAGGACTTTGAGCTAATGGTTGATCAATTTTTGAAATCATTCTTAAATCCCATATTCTAATTAATTTATCTGTTCCACCAGATGCAACTACTGTACTTTTATATTTATTCCAATCTACTGATAAAGTTTCTAATCCATTATGTGCATTATATTGAATTTGTAAAGGATGTGGTGATCTAATATCCCAAATTTGTATTTTACCTGATCCATTACAACTAATTAATTGTGATGGAGAATGTGGTGAAAATTGTACTGAATATATACAATCTGTTGTATTTGCTTGATTTTGTTGATGTTGTTGTTGATGTGATAAAGGAGGTTTTGCAGTCGATATAATTGGTGAAGCTCTTGTTGTATAATCTATAGTTGAAGGATTTAAACTTAATAAAGATTCTTGTCTATTTGGTGACCAAATTTTAATTGAACCATCCCAACTACCACTTACAAAATTTGATTTATCAACTAAATTCCAATTTATTGAAAAAACTTCTCTTTGATGTTCTTTCCAATTCATAATTGGAAAATTAGGTATAGTTAAATCAAATAATTTTATTGATCCATCTCCATTTGCTGTAACTATTTGATTTTCATGTAATTCATTCCATGATAAATCAAATAAACCATCTTGAGTTTCCCATGATATTTGATCTTGAATTTGACCATTTGGTTGAATATTTAATATAAATAATCTACCATTACCAACTAATCCATAATTTGATGCCGTTGCTACTGCTATTTTATTATCGAAAAATGGTGAATATTGTAATCCATATCCATTATACCCTTTTGTTCTATATGATAACATATTTGATGAATTGTGGGTTTTTTTTTATTAGGTTTGCCCCATTTTAATTTTTTTCAAGCCAAAAAAAATATTTCGCCTTTTCTTGTGAGAAAGAAAGAGAGAATTTAGATAATGCAAAATAATTGTTTATTCTTAACTATGTACATAAACTTTTCTTTTTTAAAGATCAAAAGTTTTAGCATTTAAATATTTAATTGAATTCCAAATTTTTTCATCAACATCTTCTTTATTTAATAAACCAAATTGAATTAAATCACCTAAAATAATTAAAACTTTTTGATTTGAATATTTTAAATAATCAAAATCATCATCACTTGAAGTTATAGCTTCATTATTATCTTCTTCTTCTTCTTCAATTGCATTATCATTATTTGGTTGTTGTTGTTCATCATTATTAATATTTAAATTATCTAATCCTGTTGTAATATTATAAGTACTATCTATACCTCTTTCACTTTTTTCTTCATTATTTTCAATTTTTAATGGACCATTTTGAATTAAACCCCATAAACACCAAAAAATTTGTACAGAACTTCTCCAATAAACACATTCATTATATAATTTTTCAATTTCATATTGAATTAAATTTGTTGCACCACCAATCTTATCAATTAATAAATCATCTTCTTTTTTTGAAGTTTTTAAATTTGATGAAGGATATTGAAAATCATATTCTATATAAGATTTAATTAAATTTAATTGTTGTAAATGAGTTGGATAATTTTTTTCATGAATATAATATGAAAGTTCTGGATCATGATAATCTGCCATCCATTCACTAAAATGATTTACAATATCAAATGCTGGGAAATTTGATCCTGAATATTCAAAATCAATTACAACTAAATTTGAATCTTTTTTATTTGAAGTTGATTTTATAGTAGTTACTTCATTTTCTGATAATAAAGGTTCTGATGATTTATCTGTTGTATCAACTATAATATCTTCTGGTTTAAATGATTCATGTAATAATAAATTACCATATTGGGTATCATTATGACAAAATTTATAATTTGAATTAAAATTTTCTTGATCATATTTTTTATATAACCAATCTTTATATTTAAAAATAATTTTTTTAAAATTTTCAAAATTCATACAAAAAATATCATTTGGATTTTTATTTGATAATAAATATCCTGGTAAATATTCAATTTCAAAAATTTTTAACCATTTTTCAATTAATCTCCAACATGTTGGATTTTTAGATTCTTGTAAATCAATTGAATCTAATTCAATTTTATAATGTAAATCTTTCATTCTTCTACCTAACATTTGAGATATAACTTCATCTCTAATTTTTTCTTTATTTAACGTTATATAACCATCTAAAAATTGTTCAAATCTACCATTTGAAAAAATACCTAATAATCTTGGACCAATTCTTTTTTGAGATAATTTAACTAATGTTTGTAATTCATGATCTCTATCAATTAATTCATCAACATTTCTACCATAAACTCTTAATAATAAAGCAGGTAAATGAATTTGTTGTGAATCATCATTATATTCAATTTTATAAATTGAATTAGTTAAAGCACCAGAAATTCTTTGAACTAATAAATTTGAAGTTGATAAAGTCTTTTTATGCCATTTACTAATTTTTAAAGTTTTAGTTAATGCAAGAATATCTTGTTTAAAAAATTCAAAAGGTAATGAATTATCTAAATAAACTTGAATTGAAGGAACTGATCTTTCATTTTCAATTTGAGTTGGAGTTACAATTAATCTATTTAAAGATGAAGAAGATAAAGATCTTCTTCTACCTAAACTTGGTCTTCTAGTTGAACTTGTAGATCTTGAATTAGCAGTTGAATTTCTAGTTCTTGATCTTGATCTTGAACGAGATTCTCTAATATTAGCATGAGTTATTTCCATTTTATATTTATGCTGTTTTATTAAAAGATAATGAAATTTTTTTTTTTTCTTTTTTTTGATTGAATGTGGAGATTTAAATTAATTAACAGAGATAAAGTTTTTCTTTTTTTTCTTGTTCATCATTTACTGCAGATGTCGAGATTATTTATTTTTGTTTTCTGTTAGTCCAATCAATCGAGAGGCTCGGCCCAAAAATAAATTTATCTCTATCTGCGGCAATTTTTTACTGCCAGGTTTTGTGCCATCTATATTCTCAATGGGGCCATCTTCCCGCTCTAACTTCTAATTTTCCGCCTATTTTTACTAATTTTTCTCTACTCATTTCTTTTCTTTCATACTTTCCAAAAGATCAACAGACAATCACCAAGTTACTTAATCTATTAATATATATTATATTATATTATATAATGATCTATGCAGTCATTATTATTAGATAGAAAATTAGGTAATTTAAATCCAAAAAAATTTTCATCTTTAATTACAGATAATTATTATACATCAATTTATCAAACAGCTAAAAAAAATGTATTCCCATCAAATTGTCATTCAAATTCTCTGATAAATAGTTTATCATTAGAACAAAATGATTATCAATATTTATTAAGTGGTTGTGGTGATTCATCAATTAAATTATGGGATTTAAATCAACAAAATTTAATTCGTGAAGAAAATGAAATTGATTCAAAATTAAAAAAAAATCCTTTACTGTATGATACTTATGATTATGATAATCCAATTTCAACTTATTCAAATATTGCTACTATATCACGTAAATCTCATCATCAATTTGGTATATCTGCAATTCAATGGTGGCCTTTTGATACTGGAATGTTTGTAAGTTCATCATTTGATCATACTGTTAAAATTTGGGATACTAATGAATTATTACCTGTTCATTCATTTAATTTAAATAATAGAATTTATTCAATTGATATATGTGGTACTAATTCATTAATTGCAACTGCAAGTGATCAACCATTTATAAGATTATTAGATTTAAAATCTACATCAAGTGCTCATACTTTATCTGGTCATAAAGGTAAAACTTTATCAATAAAATGGCATCCAATAAATTCAAATTTATTAGTTTCTGGTGGTTATGATGGTGAAATTAAAATTTGGGATATTAGAAGAAGTAAAAGTTGTTTATGTAGATTAGATATGTTAAGAACTAATAATCAAATTCAAGATGATAATAATTTAATTAAAACTTCTGTAAAAGCTCATCTGGGTCCAGTTAATGGGTTATTATGGGATGAACTGGGTACTATATTATATAGTGCAGGAAATGATGATAAAATTAGATCATGGGATTTATTACTGATTTATTCACCAATTAATAAATTAATTAATTTTGGTCCATTAACAAGAAATAAATATCCTCAAACAATACCATTTTTATTAAATCCAAAAAATGAAACTAGTATCCAATATTTATTATTTCCAAGTGAAAATAGTGATATATTTATTTATAGAACTATAGATGGGAAATTAGAGAATAGATTATCAAGAAAAGGTAGTAAAAATATTGGTAGAACTTGTTCAATGGTTAATTGTGGTCCTTTAACTGGGAAATATTTATGTGGTACTATAGATGGAGAAATTATAAATTGGTCTCCATATTGGGAACAACCAAATTTAAATGAATTAATTGAAGAAGAAGATGAATTTGATTTACAAGATCAAATCTTAAGAAAACATAAATTGATGATGGAAAAACAACAATTCTTAGAAAGTTAGTTAAATAGTTAGTAGCTCTGTATTATATTATATTATATTATATTGTATTGTATTATATTATAGATAACTTTTTTTTTCTATTCTAATCTAAAACAAATTATGAACAAAATATGTTGGATTTTTTTTTTTTTTTTTCTGTTCTTGAAAATTATCACCAAACATCAACCCAAAACACGAAACTTATAATATTATTTAATTTTCAATCCCTTAAAAAATCTATCATTTTTGTTTTATTAATTCAACTTAACTAAATAATTTTTTAATTTTTAATTTTTAATTTTTAATTTATAATTTATAATTTATTAAAGATGGCAAAAGTGAAAATACAAGTGGTTGTTTTACCATATGATTATCTGGATATTGCAACTGCCGATCTAGATAAATCCAAGAAATACCAGTTCTTACATATATCTGAACCAAATGTAAAATTAGATGATTTAGCAATTACAATTGTCGACAGGTTTAAAAAATTATATCCAGATGAGAAACCAATTAATATTAAATATATTGATGATAATAATCAATGCAATTTAGATGGTGATTTTGAAGTTCAAGATGTAATAACAAAAGATGAAAATATTCTTCGAGTTGTAGTTCATGAAAAATTTAATAAAGAATTTGAATCATCATCACCAATTCCTCCTACTAATGTATCACAAGTTAATTCACCTCAATTAGCTCCACCGCCAACAACTTTAAATAATAAAATTCCTACAAAAAGAGGGAGTGGAACACCAAATTCAGCTCAACAAAAAAGAATAAGATCTGGTATGTTAGAAATTCCACCTAATTTAGAATCTGATGATGAAGAGGATGTTGCATTATCAAAAATTCCAAAAAAAAGAAGAAGAATTACAAGAAGTATAGCTACTGAAGATTCATCAGATGTTGAAATAATAGGTGATGAACAAGATGGTGATTATAATGAAGAAGATGATGTATCAATTCATAAAGATGATGTATTACAAGATTTTGATACTAAAAGTAAAAAAAATACAAGAAATAAAATTATGAATAAAGCTATAGAGGATAATGATTTAATAATTACAATGAATGATGGTGGTAATTTTTCAAGAACAAGAACTAAACGTAATGCTGCAAGAGAAGCTGCAACTAAATTAAATGAAAGTAAATATGTTAGAACTCCAAAATCAGATCAACCAATTAAGGAACTGGTTAAAGAAAAAGTTAAAGAAACAATTAAACCTACTGTTGTTAAGTCACCTCCTGTTAAGTCACCTCCTGTTAAAGCTACTTCTACTAAAACAGTACCTAAAGAATCAAGAAAATCATCTCCCCCAGTTCAAGAAATCATTATTCCCCAAAAACCAAAACCATCAAATAATACTGTTTTTAAAGAAATTACTATTCAACCAGAACCAACTAATCCACTTGAAATTATAAATATGAAATTTTTAAACTTTAAAAATATGTTAAATTTATTAAAAGATACAAATTCTGGTGAAACTATTTATACTGAAATTCCACCAGGTTTTTTTAAATCTTTATATGAATCAGATTTTTATAAAAATTCAAATCTCGTATTTGATCCTACTTTAAGATTAGTTGAAAATACTATAGATCCACCATTCCAACCAGTACATGAAGAAAATCAAAATAGTTCTAATTCATATAATCAAAAATCAAGTTCTACTACAGTTACAACTCCATTACATACAACACAAAAAAATGATGCTAGTCCTTCAAATGATTTTTTATATAAACCTCCAAAAGAAAGTACTTTTAATTTCTTAAAAGGTCATTTTAATGTAGAAGATCCTCGATCTACAAATTTAAATTTTGCTACTGCTACTACTAATAAATCTGATGATATTGAAATACCAGATAATTCATTTGGTTTTGGTAGTAATAATCCAAATGGTTCATATAGTGGTGATCATTCATTTAGTGGTCATGATGAAAATAATGATTTTGATGATAAAGCTCAATTATTCGTACCATCCCTGCCAGGTGAAGAAGAAGAAGAAGAAGAAAAAGAAATAGAAGAAGAAGAAGTAGTAGTAGAAGAACATAAAGTTGTTAAAGAAGAAGCAAGTACTACTAAAGTTACTCTAACTTCACACAAAGATATTTATAATAATTTTTATGGTAATAAAAATGGTACTACCTATGGTAAATATAATAATAATAATAATGATGGTTCATCATCAGGTTCAAATGATGAAGGTGTATCATCTGAAGAAATAGAAGAAAAAGAAAATAAACCTAGATTAGTAGCTTCTCATCCAGATAATAAAATATCAACTCCATCATCATCAACAACTAAATTAGATTCTACATCTAATATTGCTCAAACTATTCCCACAGAATCAATACAACTAGAAGAGAAAAAAGAAGAAAATCAAGAAAATCAATCTTCAGTTAAAATACCTTCATTATCATCACTTGATGATTTGGCTAATCGAGGTGTTCCTGATGTAAAAGATGATTCTTCTAATAATAAACCAATTGACAATAATAATAGTAATAGTAACAAAATTATTAATGATGATGATGATGAATCATCAGGAGAAAGTTCAGAAAGTGATGCTGATGATGATGATGAAGATGATGATGATGAAAGTTCAAAATATATTAATTTAAAAGATATTAATGGTGAAGAAAAGAATAATAAAGGTAATTTTTTTAATGATTTAAAAAGATCGTAATTTAAAAACCAAAAAAAAAAATTTATATATAGCTTTGTATAATTAATAATAAATAAACTAATTAAAAAAAAAAAAATCTAAAAAAAAAATTTCTCTTAAACTATAGCTTTTTTATTATAAATATTTCTTCCTAGTATACCAACAGTCCAATTTTGATAAGTTATTTCAGGTGGTAAAGTTTCAGTTATAACTGCTAATAATCTTCTATAAATTTCCCGTATAAAAGATTTTGCAACATCAGGTTGTTCAATTAATAAAGCAGCCATATAAGATTCAAAAAAATCACCTAAAAATTCTTCTTCATAAATTCTAATTTCAGAATCATCTTTATCATTATCAATTTTTTTACCAAAAGTTGTATAAGGAATCCATTCATTAGCAATTCTTGAATTTATTATATCATCATTTAAACCTTGATGTAAATTATAAGCTTTTGTTAATTTTGACATTAATGTATTAGTAGCTAAAATCATTCTTAATAATTGATAAGTTGTACTATTAACATTAATACCTTCATTACATAAATCATAAATTAATCTTGAAGTTTCTTGAGCTAAAAATAAATCACCTAAACCATCTAAAAATGAAATTTCTTTTCTAATAATTGAATATTCATTAAAATTTAAATCATAATTTTCTTTTTCCATATTTTTAGCAAATTCATGTCTTGGATCTAATAAAATTCTATAAAATTCTTTATGCATTAAAGCTTTAACTAATAATTCTCTATTTTTTAATTTTGGTAAATTTGGTAAATAAATTTTTTTATTAAAAGTTTCTGTAAATGAAACATATCTTGTTTTAGTATTAAATAATAAATCATTTCTAATTGAAACTGAATTTATAAAATTTTGAAAATTTAATAATGTAAAATTATCTCTTTTATCTCTAATTAATCTCATCTGTGATATTCTCTCTCTTGTTTTTCTTGCTTCTAAATACATATTAATTATATGATCTAAACATTTATCAACTTCATCTTCTTTATAAGTTTGTAACATATAACCAAATATTATATAAAGCCAATTTTTTAAACCAAAATGATGATCACATAAAATCATTGATTCTTCTTTTTTTAATATAGTATCATTTGAAGTTAAAAAATCTTTTAATTTTTTATGCATTGAAGAATTTTCATCATTTAATTCTCTTTTTAAAAATGTTGATAAATCAAATACAACTTCTTTAACTAATGATCCACCACCAACAGTAAATAATTGTTTAAATCTTTTATATGATGATAATCTAATAAAATCTCCACCTAAACTATAAAAATGATATTTAATTTGTTTATCTGAATGTAATAAAGAATTTAATGGGGAAGGAATTAGTATAGCATGTCTTGAACTATGCCTTCTCTGATGAGATATATGACTTGTTAGTTGATGTGTTGTTGTTGTACTATTATTATTATTCATTTTGAAACGTAATCTTATAATCATTAAATACATGAAATTAAAATAAAAAATAAAAGAAGAAAAAGGTAAAGATTTATAATAAAAATTTAGAATTTAAAATTTGGGAATTATGAGTAATTTATGAAATTAGATTATATTTAAATCAGTCAATATAATATTGTAATATTAGATGATATTATAGTTGTTGTTATTATAATTTAAATATGTGACGTAAAAAAAATAATAGAAAAAATAATAAGATCGTTCTGATACCCCCGTGCCCCCCATCTAATCCTACTCCATGTTTCATACTAGTGTTTGTTTTTTTTTGGTGCTATCGGATTGTTGCTTTTTTTTTTTAGTCTTTACTTGGATTTGCATATTCACGTTTTCTTCATTTTAAAACGTTGTTTGTTGTTGTTTTTTGTTTTGGTTTCCTAAATTATACAAATCTTATAAAACTGTATGATTCGATTCTGTTGATACTTCATGTTTATTTCTATTATTATTTTAATTTTAATTCCTTATCTTATCAAGGGAAAAAAAAATAAACAGAGAGAAACTAAAAAATATTTGGAACCAAACAAAATTAAAATGTGTCATATTAAACTTTAGTCTTTCCTTTTTTTCTGTTTTGTGATTTACATTATTCTCTATCTTATATCAAACGTATAGAATGGGTAATTATTTTGATATGATAGCATATATAAATCATATTTTAATATAAATATCACCTTATCTTTTTTGATTTTCCTCTAACAAAAATATTATGACTAACAAATATATTAAGACTAATTAAAAAAGAAAAAATCTAAAACATTCTTCTTATATTTTTTGAAATAGGTTGCGAAACAGAAGAATATGAAATAAAAGAAGTTAAAAAGAATATGTGTCATTCATTGTGGGGAATATTTGTGAATTGAATGACTAATAATACAAAGTTTCATTAACTACATAATTATATGTATTCCAATTTTTTTGCAACAACTGATTACCATTGGAAGAACTTTCTAAATAATTTACATAAATCCATTTTTTAATTTAGAAACTACTATAATTTATTATGCAAAACGATTGGTGACCTATATATCAGGATTAATTTTCAATTCTTGATTTTAAAAATTATATTCAAATTTTCATTCAAATTTTTTAGAAATTATAAGATTTTTTTTTAAATATTTTTTCCAATTTTCAAAGAAATTATACCATACTCATAAAATTCTTTAAAAACCCATTAAAAATCCTTTAAATTACATCCCCCATTAATTTAAACGAATTTTATACCCAAATAAATTGTTTTTATCAAGATTGAAGAACATTTATACAATTAAAAATTATGAATGAAAAATCCTGCACGTGGATACAGTCACGTGGGCGGGGAAAAGTCAGAGTAAAAATTTTCAACAACGAGCCTGCGTGGCGAAATGGTTATCGCTTTTGACTTCTAATCAAAGGATTCCGGGTTCGAATCCCGGCGTGGGTTGTTGCCTTTTCTAGCAGCTTTAGCTCATATGGGAGAGCGCCAGACTGAAGTTTAATAATTACTGAAATCTGGAGGTACTGTGTTCGATCCACAGAAGCTGCATATGAATTAATTTTTTTTGCAACTTTTATATAAGAAGTTGTTATTTTTTTTTGGTTGTTAGTTAGTTTATTAGTTGATTATATTTAGTTTATAAGTTGATAATATTTACTTTATAAGATTGTCTATCTAAATTTTTAAATCGATTATTTAATAAATTTTCACTTTTATAACGATAATAAAAGTCATCTAAATCATCTCTTTCTAAAAATAAATTATTAGGTAAATTTTGATTTAAATAAATATTATTATAATTATCATTACTTTCACTATGTTTTGGTAATTTGATATTATTATTATTATTAAAAGTAGCTCCTCCATTATATTTTATTGGTTTGTATTCAAATTCTTTATAATTCAATACTATTAATTGAATTTAAATTAATTTCATAAAGTCTTGAATTTTTAAATTTTTGATATTTATAAATTGATATACATGTACGAATAAACCAATAAAATAGAGCCTCAAAATAAACACTATTTTTAAAAATATTGTTGTAAATACCAATTAGAGTTTTAAATGAAGATATTTTGAAAAAATAATAAATATATATTGATACGAAATTATATAAAGTAAAATTTTAATAATAATAAAAACATCGAAAAATAGAAATAAAGAATCGAAAAAATTAATGGGGTATCATACCTAAAGTAACATAATTAAACCGGCTAATAAACCAGCAACAATACCAACTTTTTTAGGAGTTGATGCACCTGCTTCATAAGTACTGATAGTACCATTTGAAGTCAGATTATTAGTAACAATGGTTGAAATTGATGAAACATTGTCTCTTTCTTCAAAAATATTTCTTTTAACAACATTGTCAGTAACTTCAGCAACTTTAGCAACTAAATAAACAGCATGTTCAGTAGTAAGTGGACAATAAGTAGTATAAGTTGTATCAACTTCGAATTGGGTAATAGTAACAACTGTAACACCGGTATGAACAGTATTAGTACTACAAATGTTTTCTGAACATGATGTAATTGTAACTGTAGCAGTAGTATGAGCAGTTTCAGTAACATATGAGGTGATAATAGTTTCATCAGTAGCAGTTGTTGGAATGGTAGAATAAGTAGTTGATTGAATTGATGTAATTGTTGAAGTTGTTAAAGCTGATGAACTTGAAGTAGTTGATTCAGTAGTTGAAGTTTCAGTAGTTGAAGTTTCAGTAGATGAAGTTTCAGTAGATGAAGTAGAAGCTTCAGTTGATGAAGTAGAAACTTCAGTAGATGAAGTAGAAGCTTCAGTTGATGAAGTAGAAACTTCAGTAGATGAAGTAGAAACTTCAGTAGATGAAGTAGAAACTTCAGTTGATGAAGTAGAAGCTTCAGTAGATGAAGTAGAAGCTTCAGTTGACGATTCAGTTGATTCAGTTGATTCAGTAGATAAAGTTGGAATTGAAGTTGATTCAGTTGATACTTCAGTAGATGAAGTAGATTCAGTAGCTGGAACAGTTGAAGTTGATTCAACAGATGATGAAGATGATTCACTTGTTTCAGCTGGGATTGAAGTAGATTCAGTAGATACAACAGATGATGATGATTCAGCAGTAGTAGTTGAATATTCAGTGGTTGGGATTGAACTACTTTCAACATTAGTTGAAGTTCTTATACATGAAGTAGTAGATGATGAACTTTCAACAATTGAACAAATAGTTTTTTTGAAACACCAGAATAATTTAGTAAAAGTGATAGTTTCACAAGTAGTATAAGTAGTTGGTGGTTCAGTAGTAGTTGGAACAGTAGTTGGAGCTGAAGTAGTAGCTGGACTAGATTGAACTGAAGTAGTTGGAACTGAAGTAGATTCAGTAGTTGAGTATTCAGTTGTTGGGATTGAACTACTTTCAACATTTGTTGAAGTGGTAATACATGAAGTAGTAGATGATGAACTTTCAACAATTGAACAGATAGTTTTTGTGAAACACCAGAATAAGTGGGTGTAAGTAGAAGTTTCACAAGTGGTGAAAGTAGTTGGTGGTTGAGTAGTGGTTGGTGAAGTAGTTGGAGCAGAAGTAGTAGCTGGACCAGTTGGGGTAGTAACACTGGATTCAACAGATGAAGTTGGAACTGAAGTAGATTCAGTAGTTGAATATTCAGTAGTTGGGATTGAACTACTTTCAACATTTGTTGAAGTGGTAATACATGAAGTAGTAGATGATGAACTTTCAACAATTGAACAGATAGTTTTCTTGAAACACCAGAATAAGTGAGTGTAGGTAGAAGTTTCACAGGTGGTGTAAGTAGTTGGTGGTTGAGTAGTAGTTGGTACAGTAGTTGGAGCTGAAGTAGTAGCTGGACTAGATTGAACTGAAGTAGTTGGAACTGAAGTAGATTCAGTAGTTGAGTATTCAGTTGTTGGGACTGAACTACTTTCAAGATTAGTTGAAGTGGTAATACATGAAGTAGTAGATGATGAACTTTCAACAATTGAACAAATAGTTTTCTTGAAACACCAGAATAAGTGAGTGTAGGTAGAAGTTTCACAAGTGGTGAAAGTAGTTGGTGGTTGAGTAGTAGTTGGAACAGTAGTTGGAGCTGAAGTAGTAGCTGGACTAGATTGAACTGAAGTAGTTGGAACTGAAGTTGATTCAGTAGTTGAGTATTCAGTTGTTGGGACTGAACTACTTTCAAGATTAGTTGAAGTAGTTATACATGAAGTAGTAGATGATGAACTTTCAACAATTGAACAAATAGTTTTCTTGAAACACCAGAATAAGTGAGTATAAGTAGAAGTTTCACAAGTGGTGAAAGTAGTTGGTGGTTGAGTAGTAGTTGGAACAGTAGTTGGAGCTGAAGTAGTAGCTGGACTAGATTGAACTGAAGTAGTTGGAACTGAAGTTGATTCAGTAGTTGAGTATTCAGTTGTTGGGACTGAACTACTTTCAAGGTTTGTTGATGTTCTAATACATGAAGTAGTAGATGATGAACTTTCAACAATTGAACAAAT
>JAKTXL010000152.1:0-29877 GCA_030582535.1 Insectozyma bohioensis | reverse complement strand
AATTTTCAACTTCTTGTGTTAATTTTGGTATTTCTTCTGCTAAATTTAAATTTCCTGGAGCTGCAAATTGAACTTCTGGATTTAATACTTTTTGTTCTGATTTTATTGAATCTGTATCAGTACCAGAATAATCATCTTCATCATCACTTAAATCATCTTCAAATAATTTTGAATTTCTATTACTATCATTTTCAGAAAAAATTTTAGAATTTCTATCATTTGCAAAATTTCCATCAATTTCTTCTTTAATATTAATTTCTTCTTCATTACTTGAAATATCTGATTTGTTCATAATTTGTGTAAATGCATTTTCAACAGCATTTAAAACTTCAGAATTAACTAATTCTTCATCATCTTTCTTAATTAATTTATTATATAAATCAGATGATTTAAATAATATTAAATCATAATTTTCCATTTCTTCATAAATTTTTCTTTGCTTTTTAAATAAATAATTTTTACAATTTTGATAAATTACACTGTCCAGCAGTGATAAATTAAAATATGTTGAATCCAATGATAAATCATTATTAAATTGATTAAAAATATTTATTAATTCTTCTTTATTATTAATTTCTTCTAATGGATTTTTTTTATTTAAATTTTCAATAATTTTATAAAATTCTAAATATTTAATTCTATTATTATTAATCATAAATTCTTTAAAAATTTCAAAATTATATGATGAATTTAAAATATCTTTTAATTTTAAATCTTCATTATTATTCCAATTTTTATGTTGTTTAATTTTTCTTTTTAATTCATCTTGTAAATCAATATCTGATTTCGATTTAATTTCAATATTTGTTTCATTTTTTTGTAAAATTTTAATTTTATTTAATTGTGTATGTTGTTCTAATGCTGCTCTTAATTGTTTAACTTGATCTCTTCTTCTTAAATTATCTCCAATTAATTTTATAATCATTAAATTATAAAAATCATTTTCTGTAATTAAATTAATTACATTAAATAATATTGTACATGATAAAATTTCTGTAAGTAAATTATTTACAATTTTATTATCTTTTTCATTATTACTTAATATTAAAGGTAATATTAATTTAATTTTTTTTCTTAAATATTTTTTTTCATTATCTTCATTATTATTTATTGAAACTGCTTCATGTAATTTACCTTTATTAAAAATTGATAATATTTCTAAATTATTTGGATCATAATTTAATTTATTTAATATATCTTCTGCTTGACAATAATTTTGAAAATGTTCTTGAATAATTGGAAAAATTTTAGATACTAATAATTTTGCAAAATCAATTTTAGCTAATTTAATTTTAAATATTTGAACAATTTGTTTAATTTCAATTTCTAATGTATTTATAAATAAATCTGATGATGTAATTTTCAGATACCAAGATATAATAAATTCTTCTAATATTAAATCTAAAAATTCTTGAAATATTTCTGATAATAGAAATGATTCAAAGATGGGATCTTGATGTTCTATAGATTTGAATTTATTGATTTCTTGATACCAATTATTTGGATAAGTAAATTTAAATCTTTTCCCATTATATTGATCTTTTGGTTTTTTAAATTTTATTTTAATCAGTATATATAAACTTCCAATTATTATTGCTAAAATAATCAATGATAATAATATCCCAATAGTAAGGAATTTAATACTGAAAACCCATAGTAGAATACTTAAACCAATCCATTTGAATATTGTAATTGGATTAGTCGTCATATGGGGACTATAGAAGTTGATAAGAAATTTATAAATCAACTAAACTATTTTTTTTTTTTTGATTTTGGTTGTCTCGCATCAGAGCTTTCAATCTTTTTTACAACCAATTGGTTGTAAAACTATTCAAGAGTTAGAAATCTAATATAATTAACTTCTATTGTAAAACTTATTTATTCAAAAATCTATTTATTTTGTTTTAAAATTTAATTCATTATCAAAACATACATTTTCAATTAATCTATTTTGAATAATTTCTTCATCATCATTTAAAACACCAGCAATTTTTAATATTTGACTTGTATTATCAACAATTTTATCCCAATTTAATTTTGTTGTTCCTAAATTTTCATTAAATTTAACAGTTTTAATCCATTCTTCAGCATCTTCTTTTGAATAATCGAAATTTTCATAAATATATTTTATTGATTCATCATAATTATTATTAAAATATTGAATACCTTTATTTATTGCTAAAATAAAATTTTTTAAATCTTGTTTATTTGTTTTAAAAATTTTTGAAGTTGATGTTATAACCCATGATGGCCATGGAGTATAAATTTGACCAATTTTTTTAATTTCTTTATTATCATAATATTTTTTAGTTGTAAAATATTCCCACATAAAAAAATCACTTGTTGATTCATTTACTGAATTTCTTAAATTTAAAAAATTTGATAATTCATTAAAATTTTTAAATTTTGATATATTTAATTGTTTTTGAGCTAATACAAAACTCATTATATATGAACCTGATCCATATCTACTTATACCAACTGTACTTGATTCATTTAAATCTTTTTCTGTTATATCACGATTATATCCACTACTAATTGCCCATAATAATGGTGATTCAACATAATTATCTAATAATTTAATTTTATCATTTCCATTACCTATATTAGCTATAAATGCTTCAGTTAAACCAATTGCAATATCAATTTCATCATTATTTAATAGTTGAATTAATCTTCCACTACCTTCCTTAACTGGAATAAATTCAATGGTTAAACCAAATGATTTATAATAACCTTGTTGCTCAGCTAAGAATAATGGAGTTGAGAAATGTTCTGGTACGTAAGCTACTCTTAATTTAGTCATAATTTGATGAATGAAGAAGAAAAGGTTTGAATGAAAAAGAATTGAAAATTTGTAGGGCGAAAAAAAAAAAAGTAAGGCCCCACGAACAAAGCAAAAAAAAGGTTACTATAGATTGAGAAACTAAATCCTCTAAATTTTCAACTCTTTCAACTATCATATCTACACCATTAAATAATTTAGAAGCATTATTTAATTTATGAGTGATCATAAAAAATATATAAAAATCTAGTCAAAAAATACCGAAGAATAAAATAGTTAAATAATTAAATCTCTTTAGGTTAAAAAATGTATCAACTCTTGATTAATCATATTTGAAACCAACGTTCAAAATATTATTTGAAATAAAAATTCAAAATACTAATCAAGAGAGAAAAGAAGGTTCCTTTAGTTTGTCTCCGCTGTCCACACTCTATATCTATCTCTTAAAGCTCCAGAATATAAAGCTCTATCTATTTGTCGGAGGTAAAAAATTAAATACTATCAAAGAAGAAAAAGAAGAAAAAGAAGAAAAGAAGAAGAAAAGAAAAATTTATTAAATTTTCAATTTTATACTAAGAGCTACAAAAAGAGAAGAGTCTTAATCTTTTGGTCGTGTGTATATGCGAATAATTGTCCAATTTCATTGTCGCTTTTTTTCTGTCTGGAAATGTATTAGTGTCTTGGGGGTCAACAATCAAACCAAACGATTAAATAAAAAAAAAAGTTTAATTATAGCCACCGAATATTTAACACACACTAAGTAATTAATTTAATAATCACCTCACTTATCATAATTAATAGATTATAATAATGGCTAAAAAATTAGAAGAATTGAAAGTTGCATCAACAGAACCTGTTGAATTGGATGATGAAAAATCAAGTACAAAAAAGAATCCTGTAAAACAAGATAAATCAGTTGATGATGTTGAAGAAGTTCCAATTAATGATGATAATGAAAAAGACAAATCAATTATTGAAGAAGAAAAAGTTAAAGAAACTAAAAAAGTAGAATCAGAATCAGAAGTTCCACCACCACAACCACCAAGACCAAAAGATCCAATACAACAAACTATAAGTGATTTAAAAGATGCATTTCCATCAATTGAAGAAAAATTAATTACTGCTTGTTTAATTGCATCTCAAGGTAATCCAGATCCAGCATTTAATGCATTATTATATATATCTGATCCATCATTTAAACCGGAAATTCCAATATATCAAGCAGGTAATACTAAATCATCAATAATTAATAAAAATACAGGAATTTCAAATAAAAATGAAATTGGATTAAGTGATGATGAATTATTAGCTAGAAAATTACAAAAAGAATTCGAATTGGAAGATGAAAGAAGAAGAAGAAGAAAACATCAAGATAAACAAAGAAAAGAAAGACAACAACAACAACAAAATCAATATTATGATAATGAATCACCTGATGAATTTGAACAAATTAAAGAAACTTTTACTCAAGGTTTTGAAGAAGCTAAAACTACTTTTAATGGATGGGTAAATGATTTAGCTAAAAGATTTGATGGTTCAAATGATTATCCAAATAATCAACAAAATATAAATCAAAATCAACAAGGAAATAATCAAAAATTATTTGGTGCATTAGGTGGATCATCATTTACTAATGAAAATAAAAAAAAAACTGCAAGATTTGATGAAGATCCAGAAATTATTTCTCATGATTTTCATAATAGAATTCAATTAAATAATAATGATAATAATAATAATAATGAAAATGATGATAAAGATTTACCTTCATTACCAACAAGACCAAAATCTCAAGAATCTATAAATACAAATTCAACTAATTCAACAACAAAACCAATTACAAATGATAAAAAAAAATGGCAACCTTTAGAATCTCAAGTTCCTGCTAATTCTGATGCTTTTTTAGTTACTGATAGTGAAGATGAAGATATTTCAACTGCTGCTGCTACTACTGGAACTGATAAGAAATAATTCTTGTTCTACGAACAAAGATCAACCGTATATAGTGAAATATTTTTGTTGAATATATAATATAATAATATACTGTTTTAATTTTCGGAGATTTTTAAGGGAACAAAAAAAAATTTTGTGTTGCCAAATGTATTGCTAAAGATAAGAGGAGATACGCAACAACATCTACAAAATTAATGAATATTCTACAATGATTATAGAGAATGATCTAACTAATCCAAAAGGTTTTTGATCTATATTTACATATATATTAATTATTGAATATAAAATTAAAAATAAAAAAATTTTTCTTTTCTTTTTGAAAAATAAACCCCCTTTATTAAATCAACCAATTTTTTTTTTAGTTTATTATTATTCCAATATTGATAAAAAGAAAAAGTAACAAGAAGCAAAAGTAACAAAATATTATAATATATATCTTATATATAATATATTGTTAAGTTAAATTAAAGATTTTTAAATTAGTAGTAGTAGTAGTAGTATTTTTTTGTTTATTAGTTTTTGTCATTCCCCCAAATATAATTAAGTTGTATATTAATTAATTAATTTATTTATTTTTTTTATCTATTTTAATTGATCAAATAAATTAAATGATTTATATAAAGAATTTAATAATTCTTGTTTTTTATCAACTTTATTCAATTGATTTTCTAAATCTTTTGAAACTTGTAATAAACTTGGATGGTATTTTGACCAATTAATATTAGGACATTTAATTATTTTATTTGGTTTTGGTAAATTTAATTCATTATTCATTAATTTAAGAAAAAAATTGATAGTTTCTTCTTTATCATTATTTAAATTATAAAATTTTTGTAAATTTGATAATTGAATAATTTCTTGATTTATTTGTTGTGAATTTGATTTAGCTAATCTTAATGATGATGTTAAGGTTATATAATCTGTATTATTATTTAATATATTAGTTGAATCTATTTCATTATTATTAATTTCAAGATTATTTTTAGTTTCATTATTGGCAGTTAAATTAGTTTCTTCAATTATTGATTCTGGTGGAGTTGAAGGATATGAATCATGTGAAAGACTTTGCAGACAATGACGTTGACATTCTTCTTCTTGTTGTTGTTGTTGTTTTGATTTATGTTGTTGTTCTACTTGATCTTCTTCTTCATCTTCTTCATCTTTTGGTGTTAATAATGGTGAATTATCAATAACTGATGAATCATGTGGTAAATCAAATGATACAGATTTACAACGACGATGATGATGATGTGATGGTGGTGGTTGTACTTGTTCATTATTATGTTGTTTTTGTTGTTGTTCTACTTGAAGATTCATTATTGGTGGCGAAGATACTTCACTTGGTGATGGTGATCTTTGATGTTTTATAGATGGTGAAGTTGATGAATTATAACATTTATTTTTATTAATATTTTCATTATTATTCTGTTTTTGATGAGTATAATTCTTATTATAATTTTGTTTCTCTTGTTGTTGTTGTTTTTGTTTTTGTTGTAATAATTGTTGTCTCAGATTCAGTCTAGTTATTGGTTTATCAGGCGTCAATACATTTGAATAATTTGATATTCTTGATTTTTTATGTGGTGATGTGGCATTATTATTATTATGACTATTATTATAAATATTTGAAGTTGTAGTTGTATTGGAAATATCTTCCAATTCATTTAATTTTCTTTTTGAATTATGAAATTTCATATCTCTTATACTAGCTGCCATTATTAAAATAATATATATTTTTTATTAATCCCAACGATAATATTAAAATAAAAAGAAGAAAACAACAAATGCTTCAATAGATTGGTTCTTTAGTTGTTGAAGGATGATATTGATGTTATAATATATATCCGTTGTTGAATGTGATATATATATAATAATAATAATAAAAATATGAAACTAGTAATATTCTATAAAAAAAAAAGATATTTAATAATCGAATAAATTTAAAAATTAAAAAATTGTATGTTTTAAATTTTTTTTTTTTTCGTTTGCTAAAAAAAAAGACAACAAAAAAATGAAAAAAAAGGAGGGCGAAAAGAAAAGGAGAAATTTAAATTTAAAGAAAGAAAAATAGAAAAATTATTTAAGGGAGATTTTTTTTTATTTAATAAATAAAGAGGGGGTGTGAAATTTAAAATTACTAATAACTAATATTTATTAATTAAAATTCAGAAGAAATTTTGATTTGATTTGGATTTGAAATTTATTTAAGCTGTAATTAATTACCAAATGATCAAATGAATTTGTGATTTAAAGAGATATATATACACACAACTTACTACTTCTTTAATAGATTAAGGGTTGTTTATTTGAATTCTTGTTTTGGGTGTTTGTTGTTTGTTTGTTTCTTGTTGAAAAGAAAAGAAAAGAAAAGTTTAAAAATGACAACAGACACAAAAATTTGCTCACTTTTTTGTTTGGTTTTTTTTTCTTATTAATATTGGTGGGGATATGTATGGGTGTATGGGTGTTTGTGTCTATTTCTATTTTCCAATGTCCGTTTTTTTGTGTGTCACTTTTTAATTGTCGTATTATTTTAATCTTTTGTTATTTATCAAAAGATGGAACAAACAAAAAAGAAGAATAGGGGGTGTTAATTGTTTTCCAAATTGTTGAACGAATTTCAAAATTTTTCAAATTTTTCAATTTTTAATCTTTTCAGTTTTAATCTTAAATTTCCAATTTTTTTTTCAATTCTTTATCTTCAGATAAGGTCTAATGGATAGTCTATCTGTTATTCTTTTGATTCAATTGACTAGATCTATACAATGTATGTTGATTAGTAAATTTATATGATAAATAAGAGAGAGATCTACTAATAATCCAGATATTGAATTATAATTTAATTACACGATCTTGTCTAAACTTTAATTTCTTTTGATAAATAATAATAATAATAATAATAATAATAATAATAATAATAGTAAATACCAAACATAATATGATAGTACTATTAAAAATTTACTATTCAATTGAATCTAGATTTATTGATCATATATAATTATCAAAACTCTTATCAATATTGCAGTCTGAAATCAATTTAATTTGAAACTTGTCAAAATGTTGTACAAATTTTAAGGGGTTTTTTTTTTTTTACCATATTTTAATTGATATTATGTACATTTTAAGAAATCATACACCGAAAAAAATATTAGGATTTATAATTTATTATGTAATTCTGTATTTTTTAATTATGTATCTCTTTTTTACTACATTATTCTCTTTATATGGTACTCTCTAATTTTGAAATTTTTTTTTATATTTTTCTATTTACGAAATTGATATTTATTTCATTAAGCTTCTGATAATTGATTTTTATCTACTGATGATTGATTTTTAACTACTGATAATCGTTTTCCTCTAACTTCAATACCATTCATCCATTGACGAGGACCTATTTTAACCCATGATGATATAAACTACTTTAAAATTGTTTTTTGTGCTTTTGCAATAGGACTTCCTCCTTCCTTAAACTTTGTAATTTTTTTCCAATCTTTCTAGAACCTTATCATAATCTTTTTTTATCTAATCTCTCTCGAATCTTAAGATCTCTTCTTGTTTGTTCATCAACATCTTCTTTTTATTAATACCTGATTCATCAATTTTATCTATATCTTTTTTCATTTCTTTTTTTATTAAATCTCCAAAATAAACCTTTTTCTTGTCTTAATTTTTCTTTTATACGAATTTGTTGATCATAAGGTATAACAGCTTCTGCTTCATCTAAAGTTAATAAATAATCAAACACTTTATCATCAGACCAAAAAAAAATCCTTTCCCATCAACAATCCAATTTTTCAGTTTTCCATTTATTAATTTTTCGTTAATTGCTAAAAAGAAAAATCCTCGACCTAGTGCTAGTGTACCACTAAATAAATTAGCTGACCAAACTCTTGTTGTTGCTTTTCTTTTTTTTCTACTTAATAATTCTAAAGAAATTGTATATACTGGTGTTGCTCTACCTGGTATTAATGGATGAGTTGTAAATTTTATAAAAGGTTTTGATCCTGGACAATACTTATTTCTTTTTCTTTTTAGGTACTTTAGATTCTGCTCTTTTTAATTGAATAGGATATTGACCAATATATTTCCCATTCATATCTTTAAAAGCTTGTAAATAATCATTTGAATTTTCAAATGCAACAAATCCAAAACCTTTATTTTTTGAAGTTTTCTTATCAATTGGTAAATGAGTAATTGTCATTGATTTATATTTATTAAATGCTGAATTTAATAATTCTTCTGTTACATCTGGACCTAAATTACCTACAAATAATCGAAAATGTTTTGGATTCCAATTGGGTGTTGAATCTGTTGATGTTGTTCTAGTTGTGTCTTGGTTTATTTTAGTAATTAAAGGATTCTTCATAGAATGTAAATAACTAGCTGCTTTTTTAGCACTAATATGTTTCGTATCTAATCCTTTCTTCCCAGTAGGTACTGTTTTATTTATACTTCCACTCATTATTAATACTTGGTTGTCATTAATTATATTTTAATTTTATTTTTTATTTTTTTTTTTGACTTTTACCTTTTACAACCAACATCTACAAAACTCTTCTCAGAGAGAAGAGAGAGAAAAAAAAAAATTTAGATCAAAATTATACATCACTAAACAAAACCCACACACATTCATTTCCTCCCATGTTTATACTATCAGAATTATCAGATTTGGTTCGTATACCGCCAAATTCATTTAATATACCTATTCAACATTCAATAACAGATGAATTAAATAAAAAATTTGCAAATAAAATAATATCAAATTTAGGTTTAGTTATAACAATATGGGATTTATTAGATATTAAAGATGGTTTATTAAAACCTGGAGATGGAGGTTCTTATGTTGAAGTTAAATTTAGATGTATTGTATTCAAACCTTTTAGAGGAGAAATTTTAACTGGTTGGGTAACTGAATGTAATCCAAAAGGTATTAAAATTAGATTAGAATTTTTTGATGATATTTGGGTACCAAAAAATTTTTTATTTGAAAATAGTGAATTTAAAGAAATTGAACAAGCTTGGGTTTGGAAAATGGATGATAATGAATTATTTATTGATATTAATGAAAAAATTAGATTTAGAGTTGAAGAAGAAAATTTTTATAATATTAAACCAAAATCTTCAAATGAAGCTTTAGGTTTAGAAGAACCAACTAATAAATTACCTGCTTATTCAATAATTGCATCTTGTCAAGATTATGGTATGGGTTGTGTTGCATGGTGGGAAGATTAAAAAAAAAAAGTTTTTATATATTTTATAAAAATATATATATATATATCCTAATTATATTGCATATATTGACTTGTTGAACTAAATTTCAAATTACCTTTTATAACTTTATCAACTGCTTTTAAGAAATCTTTTTCATTAGCAACTTTTCTTCTTGCTCTTATAGCAAACATACCTGCTTCTGTACATACTGATCTTAATTCTGCACCAGTAGCATTTGGACATAATCTTGATATCAATTCCCATCTTATATCTTTTTCACAACTCATTGTTTTTGAATGAATTCTAAAAATATTAGCTCTACCTTCTAAATCAGGTAATGAAAATTCAACTTTACGATCAATTCTTCCTGGTCTTAATAATGCTGGATCTAATGTATTTGGTCTATTAGTTGCAAACATGACTTTTATATTACCTCTTGGATCAAAACCATCCAATTGAGTAATTAATTCCAACATAGTTCTTTGAACTTCATTATCACCACCTGCACCATCATCAAATCTTGCACCACCAATTGCATCAACTTCATCAAAAAATATAATACATGCTTTTTTTGTTCTTGCCATTTCAAATAATTCTCTAACCATTCTTGCACCTTCACCAACATATTTTTGTACCAATTCTGATCCTATAACTCTAATAAATGTTGCATCAGTTCTATTAGCAACAGCTCTTGCACATAATGTTTTACCAGTACCTGGTGGTCCATATAATAAAATACCTTTTGGTGGATCAATACCTAATTTAACAAATCTTTCAGGACTTAATAATGGTAATTCAACAACTTCTCTTAATTTTTCAATTTGATCTTTACATCCTCCAACATCACTATATGTAACATCTGGTTTTTCTTCAACTGTCATCATTGTAACTGATGGATCAACTCTTGGTGGTAAAGGTAATTGAATTTCATATTTATGTCTATCAACACCAACTCTCATACCTTCTTCAATATCTGTTGGAGAAACTCTTTCACCTAATCCAACAACAAATTTAGCAATTTGTTTTATATTAATAACATATTTTGATTTTGTATCGGCATTTTGTAATCCTGATGTTGCAGTTTGTGGTTGTGTTGCTTCAATTATTTTAGTACATCTAGCAACTTGTAATGATTGTTCTTCTTGCATTCTTTGTTTATCTCCCAATACATCCCATAAATGTGGTGGTGCCAATCCTGTATCACTTTCTTTTATACCAATATTTTCTTTTATTCTTTCTTCAATATCTTTTAAATCTTTTTCTATTTGTTTTAATGATGTAGCATATGGTGCTGCTCCATATGTTTTTAATACTTGAATATCACCTTCTGATAATGGTACTATTTTTTCTTGAGCTTTATCATCATCTTCAGATGGTGCTATATATTTATCCCAATCGGCTTTTGGTGGCATTGTTTTTATTTATTATATGTAATTGAATTTTTTGAATTGAATAAGAATATTATCAAAGATTGTTGATTTAACAGTGGCAACATCAAAAAATTTAACTCGCTTTTAAAATTAACAAAAAAAAAAAAAATTACTACACACGACTTTATATCAGGTAGCGTCTGGGTATTTCTATTTCTATTTCTATATATATATTATCTAATATGCTCTTACTGTTGGTGGAACAGGTTTACATTCTTCTTCATTTAATGTAGTTTTAACAACATCTCTATAATCTAATTTCACTTCATCACCAAAATTGGTTTGATAAGACAATGTATGTTTCCACCAATTAATATCATCACGATCTGGGAAATCTTCTCTTGCATGAGCACCTCTTGATTCTTTTCTATTTGATGCAGAATGAGCAGTTTGTATAGCACAAGTTAATAAATTTTGTAATTCTAAAGTTTCTACTAAATCAGAATTCCAAATCATTGAACGATCTGTAGTTCTTACATTAATAAATGATTTATCAATTTTTGTAATATCTTCAACACATTTATCTAAAGTTTCTTGAGTTCTAAAAACTGCACAACCTTTTTGCATTGTTTTTTGCATATTTAATCGAATTTCTGCTGTTGATTGACTACCATTTGAATTTCTTAATTTATGTAAATTTTCAATTGATTCTTTGCCTGAATCACTTGGTACTGGTTTTAAAGGAGTATTTGGAATTAATGAATCTCTTATAGTATGAGATACAGCTCTACCAAAAACAACTAAATCTAATAATGAATTTGCTCCTAATCTATTGGCTCCATGAACAGATGCACATCCAGCTTCACCACATGCTAATAATCCTGGCACAATTTTATCTTTACCATTTTCATCTAATGTTAATACTTCACCTTTCCAATTTGTAGGTATACCACCCATATTATAATGAACAGTTGGTAAAATTGGTATTGGTTCTTTTGTAACATCAACACCAGCAAAAATATGTGCAGTTTCTGATATACCAGGTAATCTTTCTTTTAATACAGCTGGAGGTAAATGATTCAATTGTAAAAACATATGATCTTTTTCAGGTCCAACACCTCTATGTTCATTAATTTCCATAGTAATAGCTCTTGATACAACATCTCTACAAGCTAAATCTTTGGCTGTTGGAGCATATCTTTCCATAAATCTTTCACCTTCACTATTAACTAAATATCCTCCTTCACCTCTTGCACCTTCAGTAATTAAACATCCAGATCCATAAATACCTGAAGGATGAAATTGAATAAATTCTAAATCTTCTAATGGTAATCCAGCTCTTGAAACCATTGCATATCCATCACCAGTACATGTATGAGCAGAAGTACATGAAAAATAAGCTCTACCATATCCACCGGTTGCAATAATTGTTTTATGAGCTCTAAATCTATGTAATGTACCATCTTCTTGATTATATGCAATTACACCACAACATTCACCATTATGCATTAATAAATCCATTGCAAAAAATTCAATATAAAAATGACAATCATGACGTAAAGATTGACCATATAAAGAATGTAATAAAGCATGACCAGTACGATCAGCTACAGCACAAGTTCTATAAGCTTGACCACCTTTACCATATTCTTTTGATTGACCACCAAAAGCTCTTTGATATATTCTACCTTCTTCATTTCTTGAAAATGGTACACCATAATTTTCTAATTCATATATTGAAATTGGAGCTTCTCTAGTCATATAATGAATTGAATCTTGATCACCTAACCAATCTGATCCTTTAACAGTATCATAAAAATGCCAATGCCAATCATCAGCATGCATATTACCTAATGCAGCATTGATTCCACCTTGTGCAGCTACTGTATGAGATCTAGTTGGGAATAATTTAGATATACAAGCTGTTTTAAATCCTGCTTCTGCTAATCCAAAAGCTGCTCTTAAACCAGCACCTCCTGCTCCAACCACTACACAATCATATTCATGATCTATAACACGATATTTATGAGGGATATATTTATTAGAATTCACTTCATTACCTCGTATAGATCCAATTATTTGAGATTTAAATGTTGTTGATGAAAATGTTCGACGTATTGACCGTAACATTTTGATTGAAAATTTGAAAAAGTTTATACTTCTCCAGACAAACAAACAAAAAAAAAAAAAAAAAAATAAATAAATAAAAAAAAATTCAAATGCGAACAAGAAAAAGCTAAAAAAAAAAATAAATTCCTTTTGCTGCAAATAATTAGATTTGAGATTTAATTTAATAAACTATTATATATATATTAATGCAAAAAAAAAAAATTTCTATAAAATTGGAGTTAAATCATTATCAATATTTCTTAAAGTTTTCAATAAAGTTTGTTTTTCAGTATCATTACTAACATCAACACTCATCAAATTTATACTTAAATCATCTAATTTATTAACAATTAAATTAATACTATCACTAAATTTTTGATAATTTTTATTTTGTAAATTACCTCTAGTATATTTTAATAAATTTAAAACTTGTTGTAAATAACTATTAAATTCAATTACTTTACTCAGTAAATCTGGATCTTGTTCAATAAAATGTATAAAAAAATTTATACTATATTTTATAACATTACATAATTGTGCATGCCAAAATAATGATGATAGTATAGCTAATTTAATATTTGGTTTTTTATCTTGAGTATTTGATTTATCAGATCCTGAAATCATTAAAGTAAATGAATAAAATATAAATTGTGATAAAAATTGTATTGATTTTGTATTTGATAATTGATCTAATTCTGTTTGTAAATAATAAATTTGAAAATAAATCCAAGGAATTAAATCTTGTAAATCTGGTAATTGAGTAAATTTTTCTCTAATTTCTTTCGCTGTTGATGCACCCCATGATCCAACATCTCCAGAAATTTTTTGAAGATCTTTATTAGACTTAGTTAATAATAAATCAACTATTGAATCTTGAAATTTTGCCAATTTTATATTATGATTGATTAAAGATAAATTTTCATCTTTATATAATTCTTTTTCTATTGGTTGTTGAGTAATATATTCATATTTAGGAAATTGTGAAGGTCTTTTTGATAATAAACTAAATTCTTTATCTAAATTATGAATTGACCAAAAAATTCTTTCAATATCTAAATCATCTGATTTTTTATACATTTCAAATCGAATAACAGCTCTATTTAACATACCAATTAAATTCCAAACTAAATCACCATTCATTGAACTAATTGCATATACTGTTAATAATAATAAAAGTTTTAAACTATCTTTATTAATTTTTGTAAATGATAAATCAAGTACATCAATTATACTATATACACTTTTTTCTTTAAAAAAATTTTGATGATGATTAGTTTGACATTTTGAATCATATAATAAACAACCAATACTCATTAATAAATAAATATCTAAATTAACTATTGATTCTTTTGTAAATTCAATTTTTTTTAATTTATTTAACATTTCTTCTTTATTTATAAATGGATATTTATAAGCAAAATTTTCAAAATAATTTAAAGCAAATGTTAAAGGTAAATCTGATTTAGAAATTGGTTTTAAACTTATAAATTCTTCATTCAAATTAGTTAATGAAGATGGTTTTGTAGTATTAAAATTTAATTTATCAATTAATGATTTATCATTTTGTTTTGCTCTTCTTGCACTTGAAGCTAAAGCAGCTGTTGGAATTTTTTTAGATTTTGAAATTTCTCTAGTTTTAGATTCTACTGATTCATCATTTGCTAATAATGAAGATACTGAAATTAATTTATGACTTGTTACATTATTATTTAATGGGGTTGTTGAATTATTTGAAATATGAATGATTTGACCATCTTCTTTTACAGATACATTTTCAGGTACAACTTTTCTTCTTTTCTTACTTCTATTAACATATTCACATTCAGAACCAGTTCTTAAACAATGTGAACATTTTGGATAAGTTCTTGTACATTTCTTTTTCAATCTATAACATCTATTACAATTACTTGGATGATGAGTTTCTTTAGTTTCAACTTCTGGTGAAGTTGAACTTTCATTTTTAACTTGACTTGGTTTAGTGGTGTCTTGTTTAATAGTAGGTTTATCAAGTATATTTGTTGATGATAATGGAATATTAGTGTCTAAGTTGCGTTTACCATTGATTTTGGTTGTTGTTGAACCATTTCCTATATGTGGTGTTGGTATTGGTGTTGTTGATGTCGATGTTGTTATATTTAAATTATTATTAGAAAATTCATCTTTTATGGGATTTGAAGTTGGTAAAGAAGTTCTTAAATTTGATTGATTCAGTTGAATTTTAGTTGCCAATCTAAATTTACTAGTGATGGTACCATTACCCATCAGCTTTTTATAACAAAAATCCATGGTTATTATAAGTATGAAAGATAAGAATGAAATAGAAGTGAAAGAAGAAGGGAATTGGTGATTCTGGAAAAAAAAAAATAAAAAAATAAAAAAAAAAAAATAATTAAAAAATTTTAGAATTTTTGTTTACGGCTTCAAATATAAAAAAAAATAAAAATTTTTTTTGCTTTTTAAAATTGTGGGAATTCGATAAAACTGTGGGTTCCGATTAGTGCTATATATATTGCGGTGTGGGTGTGTGGGTGTGTGGGTGGTATTGATTATATTTGCTGAAATTAGTAATTTTGATTATATGTATTATCGGCTCATGAGATATCCCATCTGTTGTTTTATTGTTTCATTTCATTTCTTTTTGTCTGTTTATCCATTTTCAACAAATGTCTATTAATTTGGTTGTTGATGAGGCTTCTGTTTAACTAATGTGTTTTCGCACCCAAAAATCATTACTTTTTTATTATTCTTGCTTTTTTTTCATTTAATCTTACAAAGAATATCAACAGATCGATAGATTTTATAATAATGAAAGTTAAAGTTATTTGTATGATTATATCTAATATTTAAACAAATTAGAAAAAGAAATTAGAAAAAAAAAATGTGATTTTTGAATCCTTCTTTCCAGAAAGATCATTTCCCATTTTGGAATGCAGTTGAAGAATTCAAAGACGTGCAAATAATTAGCAAAGGGATCGGGTATGGAATTCAAATTGCAATGGACTTTCACTTTCCAACGGAAATTATCTCTTTTTTTTTTACTGTTTTAACTCATGATTTCAACATTTCACGTTTGAGTTTTTTATCTAAAATTTCTATTTTTATTTAATGGCCACCACCTTTCCAATTCCAATTATTTCTTTCGTTTTCAAACAATAGAATTGACGCCTTCTAAATTTCTTGAACGCCTTTAACGCCTTTTTACCTCTTTACTATTTATTTTAGTATATAAATGTCAAAGTTCATATTTAGTTTATTCGTTTATACAATATTATATAATAAATCTTAATACTATATATCTATTAGTATAATGTTATGTAAATCTATATACAAATTGAGGGGGTTTCCTTTTTTTTTTGTAACCATTAGGTTATGGTTGTAGTGGTTGTAGTTGTAGTGGTGGTTGTAGTGGTGGTTAATGTGGGAATCTAAATCGTGTATAAAAGTCAAAATCTTAAATATATCGTAATTGATGTTTCTTTTAATTTGTTTGCAATTGTTCTTGAGTAGCTTCTTGAGTAGCTTCTTGTTCTTCTTTTAATCTTTGTCTTTCTAATGCAAATGCTTCAACTGACTTTTCTCTCATTACATCCAACAATGTAGTTTGTTCTCTTGGATTAAATATTGGTAATTTATCATGAGTAACTAAATCTGTTCTCCAATATTTTTCTTCACCTTTTCTCCATTCATTTTCCCAAAATATTTGAGTATTTTCTAATCCAAATTCATCTATAACATGAGCTATATCTGCAACTGATTCTTGTGAATATGTAGGTCTAAATTGTCCTGAAAACCATACATTACCATCTTCATTTTTTTTTCTTAAATCCATAGCATTCTTTTTTTGAATTGTATCTCTTACTTTTCTTAAATCTAATAATCCTTTATATGCTGCTATTGCATATTCATAATTTTGAAAATTTATAACACACATTATTCTCCATAAATCTTGTCTTCTTGATGGTTTACGATTTTGCCAATTTGGTTGAATAAATTGTTTATTAATTTGATCTTGATGATATGCTGGTACTTGAGAATATAATATTTGACCTGAAAATAAATTTTTAAATAAAAATACCTGTGGACCTAAATTCAATTTAGTTAATTCTTCTTTTGTTTTATCTTCTGTACCTTGAGCTAATCTTGCACCATGTTGTTTTCTAGCTTTTAATTGCTCGAGAAGAAGTTTTCTCATCCTCTTCTCGGCTCTTAATTTCATTTGACCCATCTTGTTGAATAGTTATTTATTTGATAATTAATTGTTTTAATCGATGGTGAAATTTTTTTTATTTGATTCTCTTTTTTTTTTTTTTCTTAATGAAAAATTTTAATCAACGTAAACATCCAAACATCCATATTTAACCCACCATTTAAACGTTATATTATTTTTTTTTTATGTTGTCCTTGGTACCATCTGACATGGCTTGCTTAAGATCAAAATAACTTAAATTAATTACATTCGTTTCTTTTCCTAATACTAATGTCACTACTATCAAGTATACTATATCTATCAATATTACTGTTTATATTTATATGGAGTTATACTTATATTTATAATAAAGATATAATTCAAAAATATTCAAATTATTTATATATACCAAAACTGCAAATAAATGAATATTTAGAACAAAATTTAAAAAGAAAATATGGTTTAAATTTAATAAAAGTTAATATTGATGATACTGAAGATGAATATGATAATTCAAAACCATTAAGAGTTGTTGAAAATACTCAATCATTTAAAAATAATATAACTGGATTATTATTTAGTTCGACAATTGCATCAAGTGTTGGGTTAATAATATTAATGATGTGTGAATTGGGTGATTATATTGATATTGATACAAGATTAAGTTTATTTAAATTTACTATTGATATTCTTATGTTTTTATTGGCTATAGGATTACCTTATTGTATTATAAGTTTATTAATTAATCAAGATTTAAAACCAAAACAATTTAAATCTATTCAAACTGGTATAACTTTAATTTCATTTTTAGCATGGTTTATTATATTACATAAATGTGGAGATTTAACTCAAAGTTTTAATCCAAGAGATTCAAATAATAATACAAGAAATATGATTGAAAGAAAAATTAATGAAGTTTCAATAGTTGGTATAACTATTTTAGCAATATTATCTGGTGTTGGTTCAACTTCAACACCATATAAAATATTTTCATTTGAAAAATATATTAATAAATTTATAAATGGAAATTATCAAGATTTAAATCAATCAAATAAAGATATTGGTGAAATTGAAATTAATACAGCTATTCAATATTATAATAATACTTCATCACTTTTAGAAAAACGTGAACAAGAATTAAATAAATTACATTTAACTACTGGTGGTAAAATTTATAATTTACCAAATAATTCACAAGATTTTATAACTTCATTACCTAAAAAAAATTCTTTAATGCATAAAGTTCAATCATTTGCAAATTTATCAATTAATAGAAATGATCCTGAAGAAAATGAATTAAGTAAAGAAATTGATTCTTTAAATAAATTAAGAGATACTCTTTATAATGATTTAATTAAATTAATTAGAAAATTTTATCGTCAACAAAGGAAAGCTTCATCAATAGATGATAATTTAATGGATAAATTAATTTATTGGGGTAATTTATTATTAAGTATTTATTGTGTTTATCGTATTATTAATGTTTTCATAGTTAAATTACCTTTATTATATTTTTCAAGAAATGATTATAATATTCAATCAGAAGTTATTGATTCAAATGAAGAAACTCCAACTTCAAAAGATGCTTTAGCAATAACTTTATCTAAATTAATTTTATCATTAATAAATTTACCAATATCTGAATCTCAATTAGTTAATCAATTAAGTTTTATATTATCAGGAAGTTTATTTATTTGTTCATTTTCAAATGTTTTAACGACTTTTAAATCTTTTAGTAGATTATTTTCAGGTTCATCACAATTTACAAAAAATTGGTTAAAACATTTAATAATTGCTGAATTATTAGGAATATATGTAATTGCAACTGCATTATTAATTAGAACTAATTTACCTGCCAATTTATCAAATCAAATTTCTAAAATATTATCATTATCTGGTAGTTCAATACGAAATCCAAATGTTTCAATTAAAGAAGTTGTATTTATTGATAATTGGTTTGATAAAATTTTTGCAATTTCATGTATTGTAACTATAATTGTTATTATTATAAAAAAAGTTGTTGATGAAGATAATTTTTATTCACAAGGTTCATATGATGAAGAACTGATTGTTGAAGGAAATAATGAATATAAATTAGCATAGAGGAAATATATAATTTTTGCATCCATTATTGTGACGTAGTGTATATAGACAAAAAAAAATTGTTTCGGAATTTTTTTTTATTTTTTTTTTGCTTTGAAAATTTTTTAAATGATAAAAACTTCATTGACTCATTATACATATCATAATTTTTCAAGATACAGTTAATTAGATTATTACATAGAAGTATTCCTAGAAAAAGAATGACAGTCTCACCAAAAACTAATATTCCATTTTCAAGGGATTCATTAGAACAATTATTAAAAAGAAGATTTTTTTATGCCCCATCATTTGAAATTTATGGTGGTGTTGCAGGTTTATTTGATTTTGGACCACCAGGTTGTGCTTTCCAAAATAATATTGTAGATGCATGGAGAAAACATTTTATATTAGAAGAAGATATGTTGGAAGTTGAAGCTACTATGTTAACCCCATATGAAGTCTTTAAAACATCTGGTCATGTTGATAGATTTTCTGATTGGATGTGTAAAGATTTAAAAACTGGTGAAATATTTAGAGCTGATCATTTAGTTGAAGAAGTTTTAGAATCAAGATTAAAAGGTGATAAATTAGCAAGAGGTGAAAAAATTGTTGAAGAAGAAGATGAAGATAAAAAGAAAAGAAAAAAGAAAGTTAAAGAAATTAAAAATATTAAATTAGATGATGAAATAATTGCTGAATATGAAAATGTTTTAGCACAAATTGATGGTTATTCTGGTCCTCAATTAGGTGAATTAATTATTAAATATGATATTACTAATCCTGGTACAAATGGTAAATTAGAACCACCAGTTGAATTTAATTTAATGTTTGATACAGCAATTGGTCCATCAGGTAATTTAAAAGCTTATTTAAGACCAGAAACTGCTCAAGGTCAATTTTTAAATTTTAATAAATTATTAGAATTTAATAATGAAAGAATGCCATTTGCTTCAGCATCAATTGGTAAATCATTTAGAAATGAAATTGCTCCAAGAGCAGGTTTATTAAGAGTTCGTGAATTTTTAATGGCAGAAATTGAACATTTTGTTGATCCAGAAAATAAATCTCATCCAAAATTTAATGATATAAAAGATTTAAAATTAAGATTTTTACCAAAAGGTGTACAAGAATCTGGTTCAACTGAATTAATTGAAAAATCAGTTGGTGAAGCTGTTAAATCAGGTATGGTTGATAATGAAACTTTAGGTTATTTTATTGCAAGAATTTATCAATTTTTAATTAAAATTGGTGCTGATCCTCAAAGATTAAGATTTAGACAACATATGTCTAATGAAATGGCTCATTATGCATCTGATTGTTGGGATGCTGAATTAGAAACTTCTTATGGTTGGATTGAATGTGTTGGTTGTGCTGATAGATCAGCTTATGATTTATCTGTTCATGCCGCTAGAACTGGTGAAAAATTAGTTGTTAGACAAGCTTTAAATGAACCAAGAGTTGTTGAACAATTTGAAATTGAAATTGCAAAGAAAAAATTTGGTCCAAAATTTAGAAAAGATGCTGGTATAGTTGAAAAATGGTTAACTTCAAGAACTCAATGTGAATTTGAAGATTTAGGTAAAGAATTAACTGAATCTGGTAATATTAAAGTTCAAATTCCTGAAGTTGGTGATGTTGAATTAGATTTAGATTTAATTAAAATTGAAAAAGTTACAAGAACTGAACATGTTAGAGAATATACTCCAAATGTTATTGAACCTTCATTTGGTATTGGACGTATTTTATATTCAATTTTTGAACATCAATTTTGGGCAAGAAATGATGATGCTGATAGAGGTGTTTTATCTTTACCACCAATTGTTGCACCAACTAAAGTTTTATTAGTTCCATTATCTAATGCATCTGAATTACAACCAGTTGTTAAAAAAGTTTCAAATGTTTTAAGAAAAGAAAAAATTCCATTTAAAGTTGATGATTCATCTGCTTCTATTGGTAAAAGATATGCAAGAAATGATGAATTAGGTACTCCATTTGGTATTACTATTGATTTTGAATCTGTTAATGATGAATCTGTTACTTTAAGAGAAAGAGATTCTACAAAACAAGTTAGAGGTACAATTGAAGATATTGTTGAAGCTATTAAAAATATTACTTATAATGATTCTACATGGAGTGAAGGTACTTCAAAACTACAACCATTTGAATAAAACTATACATATGTATATAAAAAATAAAAAATTTATCCAAATATTTCTTGTAAAAATGCATCTGAATTTGGTTTTCTTCCTAATAATTCTTCTAAATTATCTAAAATATCTTTAGAACCACCTCTTTTTAAAATTATATCTCTATATCTAATACCATTTTCAACATTCATTGGATCTTTTTTAAATAAAGTATAATAAATATCAGCAGCATATACTAATGAATATAAATATCCATAATAACCACTTTCATAACCACCAGCTATATGACCAAATGATGCATAACCTTTAGTTGGATTATTATCACTTGGTAATAAAGTAACTTCTTCTCTTAATTGATCCCAAAGTTTAAATAAATCTAATGAATCTAAATCTTTTTCATTATTAATAGTATGAACTTTCATATCAAATAAACCAAAAAATAATTGACGTAAATTAAATAATCCAACATTAACATGTTTAGTACTAATTAATTTATCAACTAATTCATCATCAATTTGTTCACCAGTTTTATAATGTGAAGATAATTTTTTAATTTCATCTTTTGACCAACACCAATATTCCAACATTTGTGAAGGTGTTTCAACAAAATCTCTTTCAACACTTGTACCATGAAATCTTGCATATTTAGTTTGAGATAATATATTATGAATACCATGACCTAATTCATGAAAAAATGTAACAACTTCATCATGTTTTAATAATGAAGGTTTATCTTTAGTAGGTTTTGTAAAATTACAAACTAATGCAGTTACTGGTGTATGTCTATCACCATTTTTTTCTTCATAACCTGGACCCAATCCAAAATTAGCTGCATGACCATATTTACCTTCTCTTGGATGTAAATCAAAATAAATCCAACCCATAAATTCTAATTTACCATATTTAACATTTTGATATATAGCATATTGTTGAACATCTTCATGCCAAACTGAATCAGTTGTTGGATTTTCATTTTTAACAAATTTAATATCAAATATAGTTTCATAAAATCCCAACATTTTTTGAATAGTTGATTCTAATGGGAAATATTCAGCAATTTTAATATTATCAACTCTATATTTTTTTTCTAATAATCTTTCATTATAATAATTATAATCCCAACTATAAAAAGTATCTTCTGGTTTTAAACCTCTTTCTTTTAAATCATCATCTTTAAATTCTTTTAAAACTTTTAATTCTTCTTTAGCAATTGGAGTTAATTTATCTCTTAAATCATTTAAAAAATTTAAAACAGTATCTTTATTTTTAGCCATTCTTTCTTCCAATACAAAATCTGAGTAAGTATCATAACCAAGTAATTTTGCAATTTGATATCTAATTTTTAAAATTTGATTTAAAATTGGATCATTTTCTGAACATCTATTTCCATAAGCTAAATTTGCAACTTTTCTTGTATTTGAATTTTTTGCATGTTTAAAAATTGGGAAAATATCTGGATATTTAAAAGTAACTTTTAATTTATTATCAATTTTTTCATATTGATTAATTACATCTTCTGGTAAACCTTCCAATTCTTCTTTTGAAAATAATACATAACCTTTATCTTCATTTAAATTTTTAGCAAATTGAACTCTTAAATTATTTAATTCAATTTGTAATTTCTTAACTTTATTTCTAGTATCTTCATCTAATGCTAATCCATTTCTTTTAAAAGAAGTTATAGTTTTTTCTAAATATCTTTTTGATTCAGGATCAACATCTTTACCAAGTGTATCATAAACTTTTTGAAATACTTTATAAACATCAGCTCTTGACCATTGTTCAATTGAATTTTCATCAATTATTTCTTCACCTTTTGTAGAAGCATCACGTAATTCTTTATTTGCAGATACATGTTGATAAAAAGTACTTTGACTTTCAGGGAAACTATTTTCATTGGATTGTTTAGCAAATGGACCTAAAACATTATCTAAATTTGGTTCTGTAATATTTGCAATTTGATTAAATAAATTGGTTTCATCATCAGCTAATTTTTTGGCAGCTTCAATTACTTGATCTGGAGTATCTTTCCATAATGGAAATGATTGTTTATTAGTTAATGAATTGAAATCGGTTGACATATTTAAATAATTATAAAATAGAATTGATATTAATATAATAATCAAATAATAAAACATATAAATAAAAACATAAAAAATGAATCAATTATTTTTGCCTCCGAATTGAAAAATATTTGATGTGGAGTTATTTTGGTGGAGTGTAAGTAGTAGCGTGGAAAAATAAAAATAATAAAAATAAAAATAAAAATAAAAATATGATTTGATGCCGTATGTCTAGAGAGTTAGCATAACCAACTTTAACATTTTCAATTAATTAAACTTGACTAAAAAAAAGAGTTTTTAATTTATTTGAATTAGATTATATAGAATTATGTTTTAGTTTTATAGGAGTATTTATATACTATATATATAAGTTATTTGAGTAATGCTTGAAAAGAAGAAGGGACTCATGTTGTATACAATCAGTATCAAAATATCCAGTTGCGCATTTTGATTTCGCTCTGTATCCTTTCATTTATACGGCTCTAAAGAATTAAGTACCCTGGCATTTAATACACTGTGCTGTGCTGTCCACTGTACTGTACTGTATTGTGACTGTACTGTACTGACAGCTTCAGTTGCTGTTACTACTGACTGAGCATTTCCTATTCTAGTGCTTTTCTTTTAGTATGACTGTATATATAAATTTTTGATGAATAAGATAAGAAACCAACAATATTCAAAAATCCATCTAAAATGCTAAGGATAACTTCAAAAAGTTAAGTTAATTGAATATCATTCCCTTATAAATTATTATTAATTATATTTGAAGACTTAGCTCAATAAATAGGCTGATAATTATAGCTATAAATATGCGCGGGTGTGTTGCAAGAAGTTTGATCATAGATTGTTATTTATTATTCGATTATTGTCTATCTAGAGAAATAGAATATTTATTTACAATAAACCACAACTTGTGATAAATTAGTATAAAACACTTTATTGTTTATCTTTCTGTTGATAAGGAGTATGATAAAGTTTCCATGATAAAAAAAAAACAAAGGAAAAAAATATTTGCAATTTCTAAAAGTCTAATAGAGCCACATTGCGTATGATAATTTTAATTTTTGAAAAACTATAAATATCTCTTCAAATTTCTAATTTAACTTTCTAAATTTTTTTTTTTGTTTTTTATTACTCTAAAGAAGTCATTCGTCTTTTTATAATATTCACTTACTATGCTGGAAAATATCAATTTTCAAAAAGGATCCGGTACCAAATTTCTTGGTTTTGATAAAAGTACTTGTAAAGGGTTCGGTTATGGTTTAGTATTTGGTGGACAGTTTTTAATTCTTGCTGGTGTCTATATTTATTTTGCTAGTTAATCCAAAAAGGGAATGAGTTGGCAATTTTAGTAGTATTAACTTTATATCTGGTATAATAAATATCTTGATTTTTTTATAAAACTTGTAGAAATACTGTTTTGAATAATTTAAGTGTTCTTCACCTTTTAAAATAATGGTTAATAACAAAAAAATTCAATACTTTAAAATTAAATTTCTGTTTCTATATGTAAAATGTTTTGATAGTATATTATTGATAAGAAACACTTAAATGTGAATTTATGTATTAGAATAGTTATTTTTTTTTTTTTGCCTTAAACCAACATTTTAAAAGTATAAAAATCCAATGGAATTCAATTGCAACTCAAAATATTTAACAAGTACATAAAATGTATCTCCTCTTTATTTCTGTTTTTAGAAATTGGTGGTTATATGGCATTTTCTTATCAATTTAATTATTTCTACAGGAATATGTACTGAACGAAACTAGTAGCGCGATTTTATTCCTTTCATTCCTTTTGGTGCCTCTTGGGTCTTATCGTTCAAAATTGATGTAAAGTTCCCTTGTTAATTTTGGTCACGGCACATTTTTCTCTAATTGCAACTATAACAGATTGTAATTAATGAGTTGTTTTCCTTAAATAGTACTTACAACAACAAAATTGAATATTATAGTTTTACATCCTATTTTGCTTTAAGTTATCTATCTAATGAAAATTTTGTATATATAACTAAATTGAAGCAAATAGCAAAACAAATATTTAATTTGAACCATTTTTCATTTATTTAATTCATTTTTCTTAAATATATTGCAAAATTTTCAAAAATTTATTGAATTTTTTTGCAAAACTTTTACGAAATTAAAAATAGCTATATATCTCTACTAAAAATAAATTTAAAGCTGCAAAACTAACTTTAAAATATTAATACAAACACTAGATATCAATTTATTAACCTTTTAAAAATTTTTGAGTCTTATTACATTCAAGATCTTGAATAAAAAAAATTGCCACATGAGGAAAGTTTTGAGATCCTGAAAAACCTGGACACCCCAAACTTCAACAAATTCGGCAACTTGTCCGAGCGGTTAAGGAGAAAGACTTGAAATCTTCACACTACTGAAGACTTGTTATCTTTTGGGCTTTGCCCGCGCAGGTTCGAGTCCTGCAGTTGTCGTTATTTTTTTTGCATTTTTTTTTTGCATTTTTTTTTTGCATTTTTTTTTTTGTTGTAATTTAATACAATTGGAATGTTAATTTTTTAAATAAAGTTAATAATAAAAGTTGAATAAATATGTCTTTTTTTTTTTTTACATCTATTTAAGTTTTATATACATAAATATAATCATCAGTAATAATATAAGGTTCTTTTAATGATAATTGTTTAAATAATTTTGCGGTATATAATAATTCTTCATCTAATTTTTCAGAAGTAATTAAATAATCAAAATCTTTTGGATTAATTTTTGATTCTGTTTTATTATAATTAATGAATTTATTAGTTTCTCCAAATCTAGTTATACCAGTCATACATGCAGCAACATCCATGTGTACATTAGCTGTTTCATTAACATAATTATTTAAAAATTGTAATGCATCACCACCTGGATAATTAAAACTAGAAATATATCCAAATAATAAAGATATTAAAGAAGTTCCAAAAACAATTCCTAATAAAATGAGTAATAAAAGTTTATTCATAAAACCTTGACTCCATTTTCTAGATATATTATTTAATCCATTAGCTCCAACTAATGTAAAAATTGGTATTGTATAAATTATAAATCTCCATTCTTTATGTGGTTGGAATGACATAATTGCAATAAATATAATTGAACTTGCAAATAATAATTTTAAAGTATTTGGACTATTAATTAATCCAGGTACACATAATCCTAAAATAATTGGTGGTCTAAATAATTGGAATAAATATTTATTAAAATATGCAATATAAGGTTCTGTTCCCCATTCAATTGATTTTCCTTCAATAATATTAAAAATAAATGATTGAATTTCTGGTATTAATAATTTATCCCAAAAAAATGAATCAATAGTAATTGATAATAAACCTCCAATAACAGTTCCAGCAATTAAATAAATAATTATATTAGGTAATTCTCCAAATAATATAAATAAAATTGCTATAATTGTTCCGAATAATCCAACTTCTAATCTAAATATTATACCAGTAAATGCTAACCAAGTTAATCCAGATAAATCACCTTTAACTAATTTACTAATTGCATAATTAACTATTGGTAAAGCAATAAAATTAGGTAATGTTCTTGAACTATAATATAATAAATGAAATTGTGAACATAATAATATAATAAACCAAACACCAATTTTTTTATTTACTAATGAAATTTTAATTAATGCCCAACAATTAATTAATGCCAATACACCACGAACAATTAATTGAGGATCTATTTCTTCAGTATATGCTTCACTTATTAAAATAAAAGGTTTAGAAATGATAGCAATTATTAAACTTCCAATAAATGTTCTAGGTACAACACCAGGAAATTCAAAATGATCATATTTGGTTAAATCCAATCCATAATTGATAATATCATGAATTGCTTGAATATTGAATGATTCTTCAACTTTAGTATATGGAGCTACTATTAAATGATATGAAACAATACCAATTAATATACTATAAAGTATGTTGTTCAAATACTTCATTGTTGTTAAAGAGATTGTAAATTTTTCTATTTTATTTTTTTTTAATTTTTTATTATTTTTTTTTTTTTGGTAAACATTAAATTTTAAAGACTTTCTATATACAGGTTGACAGACAGACAATCGTCAATAGAGATTTATGAAAGATTCTGACATTTTTGAATATTACTCTACCAATTAGGTTCTTACTTTAAAAAGAATTAAGCATTTAATTTGTAGTAACTTAATAAAGATGATCAAAATAACAATTGTAAATTTAGAAAATACAATTCAATTTAAAAAATTCCTAAAAATTTGGAAATTACTAGACAATTTAAAAAAATTAAAATTAATAATTTTAATAAATGGATTAATTAATTTACCAAATTGTTTAAAAGTAATTTTTAATAAATTTAATTATATATTCTAAAGTTTCTATTAACTTTACAAATGGTTTACTTTATTTTCAGTAGATTAAATTGTAATTTTATGGAATTCTTCTGAGACTGATTCAATCCCCCTACTTCTACTTCGTCCCCAACATAATCGCTACCAGATGTAAGATTTATGGAAAAATCGTAAAAATGACATAAATAATGTTAAACCCTTGTAAAACTATCGATTTAAATAAAAATGATTGTAATTTTAAAGGATTTATCAATTTTACAAGATCTCACCTTCTTTATTGGGCAAGTACATTTAAATTTTATAGAAAACATCAACTAAGGACAATCCAGGAACAGATGAGGGAACTCCCTGTGTATAGTGTTCACTCTTACTATATCATTTTAAAATATGAATCTAAATAATTTAACTTATTTTTTTAAATTTATTTTAAATCTTGTCAGTTTAGAAATTTAAGGTAAAGAGTTTAAAAATCCATGGAAAATAGTAAATATTGAAAAAAATTATCAAATTTATGAAATTCAAAAAGTTATAATTGATTTTTGGATTATAAATTAAAAATTGATCAATTTTATTCAAATTTATCAAATGGTTTAAATATAAATATAAAGAATAAAAATTTAATATAAATATTTTCATAAATTTAATTAATAATATATATTATGTTATGTTACTATATAGTTGACCCCATACCAAAAATTCTGATATTGTTCTCTTTGTATTTCTTAACCCCATACCAAAAATTCTGCTTTTCTATAAATATCATTGAAATCCATAAATATTTTTTAAAACCTTTTATTTATTTATTTATTATAAAAACATTATAATTATTTCTAAAGAATAAGACAAAAGTCAATATTTATAGAAAAATAATTATAATCCTGGTTCCAAAAATTAGTTTGAAAAATCCTGTCCAAAGGATACCCCGATATCAATTTCTTATTAATCATTTAACTTATTTGGTTCCTGTCATTTTGCTTCTTCCTGATGTTTTATAAAATAATTATAAATAACTATTATAAATAATATGAATAATCAACCAAATAAATTAAATTCAATATATCTAAACTTGAATAATTCTATAGTTAAAAAATCATAAACGTTAGTAATTATAAATTTTCAAACATTTTGGAAATAAGCCCAATGGGGAAATAATTAACATGAATATATATCTGTTTAGTTACAGAATATATATTTGGAATGTATAGTGAATATAAATAAATTTTTTTTTTTATTCTTGAGGGATTCTTCATCTATTTATATACTTTTTTTTTTAATATATATGAATTAATGTGTGTATTATTTTATTCGCCCCTTTTTCTATTCTGTTTTTTGGCGTCTATTTTCAATTTGCTACCATTTTTTTATATATCTTGGTACGATTTGGTACCATTCTGTCGCGGTAGACATTTCTCTTTTTATCGTTTTATTTTGTACTAGTATTGTTTCATTTTTTAATATTATCAAATAATTATTTATCAAATGAATTTAAATTTCCATCAAGTTTTAAACAATTAAAAGAATTAGATTTATCAGATAATCAAATCGATGATATAAAATTTGAAACCAATACAGAAATTTGTAAATTATCAATTTTATATTTATCTGGTAATTTAAGAGATTTGG